>CM045454.1:33297620-33367620 GCA_024666655.1 Dascyllus trimaculatus | reverse complement strand
CTCAGTTTTATTTCTATTCACTCTGAAAGATGTCAGCACTGTTTTGTGAGAGCACATCATATTTGAGTAAAGGACATTTCCACTTTTCTCATAAACTGAAAGGGTTTTTTTTTGTCTCCACTGGAATGAGTCCAGAAGCTTTTCAATACAGCAGAAGCAACAAAGGCCTCCATAACACTCATTCAGGTTCGCAAAACGACACAGTGAAATGCAAAGAGAAGGAAATAAAGAGCCTGGGAGGAAAAATCAATTCAGGCAGTGTCAGATGTCACGCTTCATGAGACTGAGTGTGTGAATGCTAACTGCATGCAGTCAGAAGCATGACAAAGCATCATAAACAGTCCCAACAAAAGCTATCACACAACAATCATGCAGGGATTAGAGCTTAGCATCTGGGCTCCAGTGTGTGTGTGTGTGTGTGTGTGTGTTTGCTGTCTGTCTGTCTGTTGTCCAGTGTGTTGTGTTTGGTTGGCCATTTGTAGTTGTTGTCCATGTGTTGGTATCGTGCTGACTGACTGGCCCTGGCTAATTGCTGGTTTGCTTAATCTGTGTGGGCACTCAGCCATTCACCTTGGCATCAACAGATGACCACTCCTGTCTGACTCTGTTGTCACCACAGTGAAGAGCTGTGGGGTGCCACCAGGGGATCACCAAAGATGTGGGAGAAAAATGGTACCACTTTCTTTTCATAAGTTGTAATTAATGGCTTTCCTAATGGTTTACTATAGTGCCACTGACTAATAGTCATTAAATCTGTAGCAAGCAGTAGTAACTGTTGGGTTGCCAGGTTGTGTCTGGTGTTTATTCTCCTTCACCATGTACACCATGTACTTCTTACCTATTTAGCTGAAGTAGGGCTATAAATCTATCATTAAAAGTCAGACTGCAGTAACTACAGAGGGAGTAAAGCTGAAAAATGTTTAATATTTTCAGATGAATAGCAAACTATAAATCTGAAGATTTGTGATGCTTTAATTTTACATCTTTGTAAACTGACTATGTTCCTCAAAAATCAAGTGTTTGATTCCTAGAGGGTAAATACATAAATACAATAAATATAAAGTTCTCATTAAATCCATGCAGCATTGATTCATCTATACACTGATCAGCCACAACATCAAAACACTGACAAGTCAAGTGAAGAACATTGATCATGTTGCTGCAAAGCAAAGTTCTACTTGTAAATCTTAGGTCCACGCATTCATGTGGATGTTACTTTGACATGTATCACCCACATAAGCATTGCTCCGGATGGAAGATACTCCCAATGACAACGGCACTGCCTGACAGCAGCATCCCCCAGCAGGACCATGCGCCCTGCCCCACCACAAAAACTGCCCAGGAACAGCTAGAAGGACATAACAATGAGTTTAAGGTGTTGACCCTCTAAATCACTAGATCCTAATACAAATGAGCATTTGTGAGATGTGCGGGAACAAGCCTGATCTACAGAGGGGCCACCCTCTACTCACAGGACCCAAAGAATCCACTACCAATGTCCCTGTGCCAGACACCACAGGACACCCCCAAAGGGTATGTGTCCATGTCCCAACAGATCAGAGCTGTGACCTGCACAATATTATGTAGATGAGTTTAATTTTGTGGCAAATGGGTTACATTGGTAAATGAACCGGATACTAGATATACATACTCATACTTATCGTGGACTGTCTGGAGCTAGAAAAGGAACCCCTTTCAATTAATCTTCGGTGGAAAACGAAATCAAGAAAACAATCTATCAAGTTACACAGTCCTGTTTTCTGTCCTGCGATCCTACACACTGAATATTTTTCATATATGCAGTCCAAACAAAAGTTTATATACACCTGGAATGACCAGGTATATCATGGCAGTCTTGGATTTGTAATGACTCCCATAATGCTAAATTTTCTATGATAGAATCCTTAAAACTCACATGTCTTTGTTACAAACAAACAAACAAACAAGCAAGCAAGCAAGCAAGCAAACAAACAATAAATAAATAAATAAATAAAGTTTTGGTTCTTTTTTAGATTTATTACAGGACTTCTGGTAATATCATAAAATCTGCTGAGTTCAAAAATATACACACAGCAAGTTGAATTATCAGTCTTGGTGATGTAGAAAGCTGTGTTAATCAACTTTTCTTAGTGGCATGGTCTTGTAACATCTTGTTAGTGATGATGGTTTAATTTAAATAGGTCCCATTTGATACACTCATAGAGTGAACCACGAATACTTGAGTGGGAAAATTTTAGGAGCTCAGCAAATATCTAAAAAAATCAAATGACCCACCTAAAATAGTCAGGACGTCACTTGGATCCATTTCACAAAGATGAAACAAAAATTGAGATATCTGGTCACAATGACTAGAAATCCATTTGGAGAAGAGAAGGTGAGGCCCCAAGAACACCAAGTCTACTGTGGAGCTAGTGCTTTACAAAAAGTAAATGGAATCATGAAGAATGAGGATGACCTCCACACTATTTAGGAAAGCTTATATCAAATCATCAGCCAGAAGGTTGGGTCTTGGATGCAGCTGGATTTTTCAACAAGACAATAAACCTGAACATACATCAAAAGTGGCAAAGAAATGGCTAAATTAAGTTGGAATTGAGATTTTAGAGTGGTCTCCCCTAAGTCTTGACTTAAACCCCAACAAGAACCTGTGGACTGTGCTGAAGAAGCAAGTCTCTGTCAGAAAGTCCACAAATTTAGTTGAACTGCATCAATTCCTTAAAGAGAAGTGGTCAGAGATACAACCCGAAGCCTGTGGATGAATTCCATGGTGCATATTTGAGCTGAAAATGGCCAAGGGACATTTCACCAAGATATATATTTATATACAGTACCAGTTTGGACACACCTTCTCATTCATCCATCCATCCATTATCTATACACCACTCAATCCTCTCTAGGGTCGCTGAGGGGCTGGAGCAGGCAGGGGACACCCTGGACAGGTCACCAGTCTATCACAGGGCTACACAGAGAGACAGACAACCAAGCACACTCTCATTCACACCCACAGACAATTTAGAATCACCAAATAACCTCAGCATGTTTTTGTGCTGTGAGACGAAGTCAGAGCAACCGACGAAAACCCACGCATACACAGGAGAACATGCAAACTCCACACAGAAATATCCCAGACGTCCACGAACACAAACCGGGGATCTTTAGCTGTCTAGCTGTGAGGCAAACTATGAAAAGACGCATGGAAAAGCAGTCAACCAGTGCTCAGCACCTCTGGGAAGTCCTTCAAGACTGTTGAAAACTATTCTAGGAGGCGACCTCACGAAACTGATTGAGAGAATGTCAATAGTGTGCAAGGCTGTCATGACAGTTGTGATTATGAATAATGAATAAAAATAGTGAAAAAAAGCTATTTTTTTTTTAAAAAGCTTTGAATAGCTGTCAAAAGGGGGTTACTTTAAAGAATCTAAAATATAAAACATATTCTGTTTTTTTTAACACTTTTTCATTTACTACATAATTCCATATGTGTTCTTTCATAGTTTTGATGTCTTTAGTATTAATCTACAAAGTAGAAAATAATTCAAATAAATAAAAACCACTAAATGAGAAGGTGTGTCCAAACTTTTGACTGGTATTGTATATGAATTTGACTCAACTGATTTTGTCATATTTCCAAAAAACTTTTAGTAAATCTATAAAATAGCAAAAATGCTTGATTGTTTTCTTGCAACAAAAACACATGAGTTTCAATGATTCCATAATCAATCAAACTCTTAGTTATGGGAGTCACTGAAAACTCATGACTGCCAGGATATAAATTGGGTTTGCACGTGTATGAAGACTTTTGTTCACAACTGTATATATGGAAGTGTGAAGGATCACAGGAAAATGCCCAGAAATGGTTCATCATTCAGTTCCTTTGGAGTATAAATCCAGTCAGTCTTATGCCTTTTGAGTAAAATATTCTGGTCACCAGATCTACATTGGAAAATGACATGTTTGATACCAGAGAGATGTAAATTAGATGTTATGGTGAGCATCATGGAATGCTGGGATAATCCCAGTTGTTTCTGCCTCGTGTATGTTGCCTGGCTTGTGCTTTTGTGCTAACTGATCCTTTGTTGTAGTTTTCTGGTGGTTTTCCCAACAAATACAAGCCTGCAGAGAAAAAGCATATCAAATATAGACAGATGACAAATTAAAGGAAAAATCCTCCACTCTAGCGGGGAAACCTGTTGGCTTTGTTATGCTGTTGGGGGCATTTAACTGACATAGTTCATCACCTTTATCTTCTGATGAAACTCCTATTAGGAGTGGTCTCTTCTATGAAGACAGTGCTCCCATCTATAGGGTGCATTGGGTCAATGTGGACAGAATCACTGACTATTTAAACACAGTTCAAAACAGTTGCTTAAACTAATTTAAGAACTTTAATGTCCTTTAAAGACAAAGCAACAGCCATTTTAGTCAAATAGACAATAAATATTCTTATATTAAATGTATTTTATTCAGTGCAGCAGTTGCATGAAACACACACAGTAAAACATTGTAATAGGCAACTCATACCACAAAGTAGAAGATCTGACCTTGTTGCCTTGGAATCAAGAATATGCTTTGAAAGAAATGTTGAATCTATAAAAAATCTACAGTGAATAAAGATATCATGTGTGCTTTTGTCTTTCACAAACAGAACCAAAATGGTTTTGTACTTAAGGGGTGACAAGTTGGAAATAAAATGTGGCAGACAAGGAAGACTAGCCCTAACACTATGACACAGTGTTCCCTGACTGAATGAAGATAACCAGTAAATGCTAACACCAGCTCAGGTTTACAGCTGAATTCCAAAAATCCACTTTGAACTGCGAATTGTTTTGTGCTTTGTAACAAATTGTGGAAGTGTACGTTTAAAAAATAAACTTTTCTCCCTTCATGACTCCTCTGCATCTGCCTTGGGCCTGGCCTTTCAACCGGCAGGGTATTCTGTGCTCTGTGTTCAGATGAATGGGGACCACAGTGTCTGGAACTGGCCGCCACTAGCCTGCCAATCAATTTGTTTAACTCCCCAGGCGAGGACAGTGATTGGTGGACCCTGCACACACACTCCCTTCCAGCCAACAAAGCAGCCCATATGCCCTCCCAGCAGGGGCCAGCCCTGATATGGGGGCCCATGCATTTAGAGACCCAGTTATAGGAATTTGGAGCTAATAGGATGAAAGGACTACCATCAGTGAATTGAATCTGAGCAAATCAAGTGGAATGCACATTCAGCGTGTCACTCATCATCCAACCCTGGACCTCCATTCTACATTCCCCACAGCCCCACTGCTCGACTGACAACGACTCTCAGTGGCATAGAGGGACATTTCATATCAGGAGAACTCCTTGACTTTAACAAGTTAAATGAAAGTTCATTGTTACAGTTGCATGCCTGACCTACTCAGGCTACTTTGCGGGTTGCATTACATTTTTAAATGACTTAAAAATATATGCAAAGTGTTCATTTTGTGAATAGTTATTCTGGATGCTTATTTTTTTTTACCAACCATTTTAACAATAGGCAGTTTTCTACAGCCGAAACCTGTTTTCTGGAGTGGCCCTCTAATTCAACCCTTTCTGCTCTTCTGCTTTCATTGTGGTGTAGGATCCAACATCTATGAGCATGTAGGAAACACAACAATAAAGTTTGTTATGTTAGCTGACTGCTACTGGATGAGCACATTGACAGGAACAGAAAAACTGGTGCTGGTTTCCTCCTCTGAATGAAACCAGTCAGCAATGAGCTCTGCCCAGCAGGTTTTTAAACGCTGCTCAGAATTATCTACCCTGGAAAATGGTCTCGAAAGTGGATCTGTAGGGACAGTTCTTCCAGTCAGAACATACACAAAGCTTCAGGCCAGCTTAAAAAGTCTCATAAGTTCTAATGGAAAATAGCCTAATACCATTTCAGTATGTATTTAGAAAGTTATTTACAAATACACATGTGTTTTAATCACTTGAATATTTTTAATTTTACATAACCTTAAATATTTCCCTCACCTGTTAAATGACAGGTGGTTTTTGAAATCTCGTGCCTATCAACCTTGATCCCAGAAATTACATTCAGATATTTTGAAATGGTTTCCATTATTTTGTTTGCACTTAAAAAAAAAAAAAAAAAGTACTACTTATTCTTAGAGGGATTACTGTTTTGTTTTAATGTTGTGTCTCAGGTCACTTTTTCCACATTAAAGAAAAATATAGTGGCAAGAATTTCGTGGTTTTCTTCATTAATTTGAAATAAAATGTGATCTGATCTTTATCTAAGTCAAGGGTATTGACTAATATAATGTGCCTAAAAATAATAGCACAAAAACATTCCAATCTTTCATGTCTTTATTGGACACATTCATTCAACATTCAAAATGCTAGTGGATAAAGTAAGTGAACCCTTGGAATTAATAACTGGTTGACGCCCTCTTGGCACCAATAACCTCAACCAGGCGCTTCCTGTAGCTGTAGTTTAGACCTGTACATCGTTCAGGAGTAATTTTAGCCCTTTCTTCCTGACAGAACTGCTTTAGCTCTGTCATATTCTTTGGATGTCTCATGTGTATGGCTTTCTTCAAGTCATTCCACAGCATCTCTACTGGGTTGAGGTCTGGGCTCTGACTTGGAAACTCCAAAAGGTGGATTTTGTTTGTCTGAAGGAATTCTGTTGTGGACTTGGTCCTGTGTTTGGGATCGTTGTCCTGTTGCATCACCCAACTTCTACAGAGTTTCAGCTGATGTACAGACATTCTCACATTATCCTGAAGAATTGTTTGATACACTTGGGAATTTATCTTCCTCAATGATTGCAAGCTGGGTTAGGGTGGATGGATGGATGGATGGATGGATGGATGGATGGATGGATGGAGATGAATAAGTTATGGGCCACAGTCAGAGCTAATTATACCTAACCCTACCAGACACAATATTTTACCCCATTTAAATTTGTACAAAAACCAACTTGACATTATTTAAACTAGTTATGCACTCATGGATACTGTCACACAAACGTGCTGAGACTGTGATGTAAGTTGTTTTTTTTTAAAGATTTATTTTTGGCCTTTTGTGCCTTTATTAGATAGGACAGTGGATAGAATTGGAAACGGGAGAGAGTAGGGAAGGACATGCGGTAAACGCCCAAGGTCGGAGTCGAACCCGGGACAGCCGCTACGCCTCTGCACTTGGGTCACGCAACATAACCATTAGGCTATCAGGGCGCCCGTGATGTAAGTTTTTAATATTAAATGTACCATTAGGTTGATATTTTCTATCTCTCTTTACAATCATGTTTTGAATAAGTATCTTTCAGTTTAGTGGTGGCCAAAAACATTCTGACTCACATTATAAATACTTCAGTATTTTTCAACTCATTTCTTTAGACCGGCAGTGGACCAACAGACTAAAATTTGTGTTTAAAAAAGTGACGATGAATAAGAGGAAGTATAGAAACTAGAATTAAATGTATTTCTGACACATTAATGTTAATTATGATGAGTAATAATAGCAACCAGTTACTTGCTGATCTGCAATAGTCTTGCTACAGTCCCAACAAAACAGCAACAGACAGTTAGTTAAAAAGACTGAAGTCAGAAAAGAAGATGCAGGAAAACACTAGAATCATTATATTTGTTGCACTGTTTTACTGTGAAATGAGAAATTATGAAGAATGTTGCTAAAAATCCTTTAATCAGGTGCACTTTGATTGTTTAAGCATTTTAGAGGATGTGGATAAACTGCTAACAATTTGGCTGATGGTTCATGAGACCATTTTAACACATGTGTGTTTACCTTCATAAGTACAGTTTTATTTTAGAACTACAATCATATTACATTGCATGCAAAAGAATTCACCCCCTTACACATTTTCCAGTTTATTCCTTTTCACCATTGAATCATGGTCAGTTGTATTTAGGTTTTTCTACCTTAGAATTTTTTTTAAATTATTTTTTTTCATGAGAACAGATTTCTGCAAAGTAAGTTAAATAGATGATTGCACAACTATATGTCCCTTTCAATTCAGTACTTGGCAGATGGCTGCAGTTATAGCATTAAGCCTGTGTGGATAGGTCTCAAGAAGCCTTGCACAACTAGACACTGCAATATTATCCTGTTCTTCTTCTCAAAACTGTTTAAGCTCTGCTCTTTTCAAGCCCACCCACGAATTTCCAACTCAGCCACTTTAGAGACATTCACTTTGTTGTCTTTTAACCATCCTCTCATCATGATGCTGCCACCGCCATGCTTTATGGTGGGCATGGTGTGTTTGTGGTGATGTACAGTGTTTGGTGTCTGCCTAACATAGCCTCTAGTCTGATGGCCCAAAAGCTTATTTCTGGTCTCATCAGACCAACGAACCTTCTTCCAGTTGACTTCAAAGTCTCCCACATGTCTTCCAACAAACTCTAGTCTAGATTTAATGTGAACTTTTTAACAGTGGTTTTCTCTTGGCCACTCTCCCACAAGGCAGGCAGGCAACAGGTGTTGTATGCAGTTTCTCCCATCTCACTCTCTGAAGCTTGTAACGAGTCATAGGTGACTTGGTGGGCTTTCTCACTAGTCTCTTTATTGCACGTCACTCGGTTTCTGAGGATGACCTGCATGTGTGTGATGTGCTTTCCATTTCATAATGATGGATTTAACTGTACTCCAAGGGATATTCAGTCACTTGGTCAAATCCTTGACTTACTAACTGACATGCTAATTAATAACCTTTTCACAGAGTTGCTTGAAGTGTTCTTTAGTCTTCATGGTGTAGTTATATCCAGGAGTACTGACTCACAAGTGGCTGGACCTTCCAGATACAGGTGTGCTTATATTACACTCACTTTAAACACATCCACTGCCCTCAGATGATCTCCATTTACTAATCATGTGACTTCTGGTACCAATTGGCTGCATCTCTGTTAAATTAGGTGAGTCACTTTGAAGACAGTGAATTATTACAGAATAATTTATTCTGCATTTTATATTTGGAATTAATTGGCAGCACTTTGTAAAAAAAACAGATTTCATTTTGACATGAACAAGTCTCTTTATTTGTAAATTCTTGTGAGAAAATCCAAATTGAACTGACCATGATTCAGAGGCGAAAAGCAATAGAAAGGGAAGACTTTTAAAGGGTGATCAATACTTTTTAAAGGCATTGTATTGTAACTGACACCATAAATGCAAAAATATGACCCATCCCCATAAGTTCCTCTCAGAAACAATAGAGCTGGTGGCAGAACTGCAGTGTAAATGTTCAGTTTGCCAGTCCTGAAGGTCCTGTGGATATATGTTCAGTCCATATCACTGTATGTCTACATCTAGTCAGTAGAATGTATCACAGTACAGTTAGTGGCAACAGCTCAACAACCCAGCATTATTAATAATCCAGCCAATTTGTCAGTAATTCCAATAATTTATCTCTGTATTAGTAATTAATCTGTTTATGATACTACTGTATTATAGCCCAGAGACATGTTTTCAATGCTTTTAAATCAGTTTCAGAAGCTTTCCTCTCGTATTTTTGGATTAGTGAAATCAAGGCAATTACAATCTAACCTCCCAAACATATTGACACCAATGGGTCTGAGGGGATTTGTGGGGCAGATTTGTCTTCCAATTACAATCGCTTTTACGTATGTGGGCCATTTAATGTCTGTAGCTCACCCCTTAATCACAAAGCTGATTGTTTTCACCCAACAAAACTATTTGGAGATAGTTGCTAATCTCCTTCCCCATTGGAGTCTGTTTTGGACAGACATAATCTGTCAGAGTCTGATTGAGCTGCATAATCCCAGCTCCTCCAGCCTCTATTGGATATCTGTGTCGGTGGCTGGAGATGTGACCCCACCCCCGTCTCCTCTAGCGTAGCTTCTGTACTGTATGAGTCTGCCCTGGGGGCTAAACAATATGCTCCCATTTTTTTTAATTAATCAAAACCTAAATCTGTGTCTCTGAGAGCAGAGATGCAATGTCTGACTGATGATGATGGTATAAAGTACTGATGGCTTGTCTTCTTCCTTCCTTTTCTCTTCCTTTCTTCTTTCATCTGCATCCCATTGTACATTCTTACCCTTTTTCCTTCTCTTTGTCCCTCTTTCCATTGTAATTGTTTCTTTTTCTGAATTAACTATTTGCTGCTGCCTGGCTTTCCTCCTTTCTTCTCCCATCCTTCCTTCCTTCCTTCCCTCCTTTTTCTCCTCCCTCCTAATCACTGTTCCTCCCACTCACTCACTCACCCCTATCTTTTTCTCTTCTTTGCTAACTCAACACCCCCACCCTCTTCTTTCCCTCTCTGTGTCTCTGTACTTGCAGCCAAATGTTCCATCAAGAACTGATTCAGGGCATTTTTATTTTTTTAATCAGTGTGATCAGTCAAAACAGTGAGTGGGCAAATTTCGTAACTGAGCCCAGATAGGTGTCTGGAGCTTTGCTGTGACACTGTGCAGCCGTTGGAGATGCAGCGACATGGAAGTGACTGACAGCTGGGTCGGTCGAGGAATGAATGGAGGATCAATGACACATATCAACAGACAGCTCTCAACTGTGGGAAGGGAGGGGGAGAAGAGTGAGTGTGTGTGTGTGTGTGTGTGTGTGTGTGTGTGTGTGTGTGTGTGTGTTAAAGTGCGACTCTGAGTTAGTTCAGACCAGATACAGTGACCATACACACTTAAGAGAAAAAAACCCTTACAAAATTGAAGAATTAATAGTAATGAAAAATCTTCATTAAGTGTTTAATTGATCATAATTACACATAATTACAGTGACATAAAGCAACCTTTAAGTGCAGAAAAAATATTATTAAATAAGGTTTTAATTTGCGTTGTGTCAGTCATGTGAGTGTAAAAATGTGTATTATCATTGTTTTATGATTAATCAATGTCTTGTTAAACATCACAAGTCATCAGAGCATCTCTACATGACTGGTCTCATCCACCCAACAGTCAAAAATCCAAGATTTTTAAATTTCATAGACACTCATATAATAATGATGATAATAATAATAATGATAATAATAACAATAACAATAACTATAATAATAATGATAATAATAATGATAATGATGATAATAATAATAATAACAATAATAATAATAATAATAATATACTTATATATTGGAAAAGTTGATGCCATGTTTTATAGCATTTTTTCTTAATACATGTGAGTTTATTGGGTTTTGAAAATTCCTGACAATTAATTTTGTGTTAATGGACCAACTGATTACTAGACTGTTGCTAGTTTAAGAGTAAAAACCTGTCAATCAATGTGAGACTGACAGGTGGTTCTTATCCTGTGCTCCAGTTTCTGCCACTGTGAATATTAATTTGCTCAGGTGAATGGTGAATTGTACATTTCTTGGAAAGCGCAGGTGGTCTTATATTGCAAGAGTTAGGACTAGCAGAAGCCTGTGCAACACCTCTTCTCTTTTCTTATTATGAAATATGAGGCTATAATAGTAAGCGTAATTGAACATCAGTCAGCATAGGGTGTAAACTATTGTGTACTTTGAGCACCCCCTGCTGGCAACGCTGGAGCTGAGCATCACTTCTTTCGTAGGCCCTCTAAACAGGAGCACAATCTTAAAAGGTATTGCCAGACCCAGTTTGTAAATTTACTTTTCATGTTATTTCATTTAGTATTTTATTTTAAAGTCCAACTACACATTAATGTTATTGGTCCTTATTATTTTCATGGGTGCCTGAGCAAGAAGGTGGAGCAAATGTATCTCCATTATTCAGCAGGATGATTTAGCTACCCCAGCTGTTGTCACTTTAAAGATAAACTTTTGATCATACATTCTTCTCAGCCTAATTTTATACTGATAAAATCAATGAAGAGATTAATATTTTCAGCAACTGACCAAACCATTTTAAAATTTTCTATTTTTTAATATTTTTTTTTGTTTGCCACAGCATACACAGGCTGTCAATCTACCGAGCTGTCTGATTGCTTCTAAAGTGCCTGTTTCAGTCAGACAACCTAACATTAGCTCTGTTGACGAAAAGTTCTTTGTTGCAGGTGAACTCTGTGTTTCTTAGATGGCTGTATCTTGACTGAATGAAGGAGGTTAGGTGGTGGAAATGCAGAAATGTGTTTTAATTACAGTCCAGAAACATGTACTTGTTATGATGTATTTAACTGAAAGTAAGTTAAAAAGAACATGTGGGGCATTCACTTAGTTGTTAAGAGACAACTAGACTGGTCTTAGTTTGGGTTGGAGGTGCCTGGTCTGTGGGATTTATACAGCTGTATGATGAAAACAATTAGGCATTTCTAAACTGCTTTTGGAATTAAAGGTGAAACAGGAGGAGACATAATTAACACCAGGTTAACCTCTAAATGTTATTATAAAGCAGACTGATACATAATTTCATCAGTCACTGTGGAGCATTTGACTACAGTCCAAAATAATGACAAGTATCAGGACTGAACTCAGATAACAAACCACTAATATGATGTGAAGAGTAGTAAATAACTGTTTTGGATTTATTCTACTGAATTCATTTATTCTGGGAAATTATATTTGTGCTTGTTGTTGTTTTTGTTGTTGAAGAGCCAAGTTGTCAGAGTACACTTTCAAGCCACACTGGCTGAGAACAATAGGCCATCTGTGGTCATGAACAATGGTAATGCCATCATGGTTAAGAAAAACAGAGACTCACAGACAGACAGAGGGAGGGAGGGAGAGAGAGAGAGAGAGAGAGAGAGAGGCAGGGGTGAGGGGACTGTCAGGGAGGGGGAGGAGGTGGGAGAAAGAAGAAAAACACAGGAAGGGAGGGAGACTATTGATTTTTAACTCTAAAGTCTTTCAGCCAGTGTAGATAGATAGATAGATAGATAGATAGATAGATAGATAGATAGATAGATAGATAGATAGATAGATAGATAGATAGATAGCTTTTCAGTAGATTTAAGGTTCTATCAGCTTTTATATGTCTCCCTCTAGTGATCAAAAAGGAGTACAGCTACATACATAGACGCTGACATTGCCACAACATGTTTTGCATATTTACACACAGACACATGTACACACACACCTCGTACATCATGTATCATGTGTACGAGGTGTACACATATATGTGTGTGTGTGTGTGTGTGTGTGTACATATATAATAGCTAAAGGCTTTATGCAAATTTGTGAGTAATTTATGTTTTGTTTATCAGGACTGCTGCAACACTCAGTGATGAGCAAAAGAATAAAACAACACTACACATGAGAAAACAGCATTTAAATGGACAGCATTTATATATAAATAAATTTGTCTTCTATCAGATCAGATCTTCATCTAAATTACAACTATGAACAAACACTACCTGTCATCAACAAAAGCTAACAGGAAGGAGGAGAGAGCACACATGGAGTCTGGTCAACAAAACCAGATTTGGGTGTGTGTTAGAGCTACTTTGACTTCTAATATTTTTTATCTGTTGACATTTAAAGTTGAATGTTTTAAGGAAGCATCTGCAAATATGAACCATGCCTCACAAAAAAAAGATTTTGTAAGACTTATCATGAAGAATGGTAGGTTGGCATAAAGCTGGAAAAAGTTACAAGTAAACATCCTAACTGTACTGTAAAAGAATCACATATAGTAACCAGGTTCTTTAAGGCTTTATGATATTGTTCAAACAGGGAAAACATTGCCTGTGATGTGGATGAGGTGCTGTGGTCAGACCGAAACACAAGAGACGATGCAGCATAGTTGTTGTTGTTTTTTTACTGTAACTGTACACAGTAAATTCTTCTGTTGTTTGTATGTAGACCACTGTGTGTGCAACTCTGTGTTGGTTGGGATGTTCACTGTGTACATTGTTTTTGTTGGAAAAATAAACTATATTTGTTACCATGCAGTTGTGTGTTCTGAGTAAAAAAAAAGCAATAGTCTAAAATACTTTACAACACACTCATGTATGTACTGTCTGTAGGGAGTGTAACAGTGAACAAAAAAGTCCTAAGTCATTCTGATGAATGGAGAAGAAATGTTTTCCATTCATAATAGTGCTTTACTTTGAGCACATCAGTGTTCAGCTGGTTCTTATAAATGTCTATTCATAAGATGGTTTGTGTCATCTGAAAACAAAATACCACTTTAAGAAGAAATAACATTGTTTTGAATGTAAAGTTTCATTTTGCAGGAGAATTGAGGGGTTTTGCCTATTGTGTGTGTGTGTGTGTGTGTGTGTGTGTGTGTGTTTGATTTGTGTGTAGAGTTCTGAGAGTATGAGGCGTGCTTTCAGAAAATGTGTGTAAGCAATCGAGAAAAACTATAATAGTAAAGAAGTGAGGTGTGTGAGTCAGTGGTATCAGTAGTAGTAGTAGGAGAATATGTTATCCACATCTTTGGAATTCACCATTAAAAGAGTTGTATTTAAAGTAGCTGCAGTGATACTATTGAAATGTGACTGCTGTAGCCATTAAAGGAACAGGTAGCCCAGTAAAAAAAAAAAAAAAAAAATTATTGATATTTATTGAATAACTAGCTGTACTTAAAATCACACATAGACAAAACGATGGATGTCTTGCCTAAGAAGATGGTAAAGGTAAATGGTCTGCACTTATACAGCACCTTCCTACCTTACTGGTACTCAAAGCACTTCACAAAGTGTTTTACATTCACACACCATTGGCAACAGAGCTTCCATGCAAGGTGCCTGCCTGCCATCAGAGCAACTTCAGGTTCAGTGTCTTGGCCAAGGACTCTTCGGCATGTGGAGGGGCCGGGGATCGAACCACCAACCTTGTGGTCAGTGGACAACCTGCTCTTTCACCTGAACCACAGTCGCTCAGGCGGTAGAGCAAAAGATGAACTTTTACCCCACAAATACTCTGCAGCATCTCTTTCCATTAGATATTCAATAACATTAACTGTACAATAGGAAGAAAGCAGTACCAGTATTTACAACAAGCCTTTATACTGCAGCAGCATGACAGAGTCAGTCAGGGCTTCTGGTTTTTGTGTGCCACCTCAGGATTTCCAGTGCCCACATCTAGCCACCCCAGTGAAACACTGTGGATTCGCCTCTGCAGAGATGGCTCTGCAGCACCAGATCTGCGCCAAATAGCACACACACAATCCTGGATACAATTAGAATGTTCCTTCAAAATAAAAGCACCGCTGATAAAGAAAGGAAACCATAAAGCGTGGGCAGAACTGCAGGTCCGTTTGAACGGATAAAAAATGTCACATCTCGATGCATGATGTTTTTTTTTCCTGTCACTGCTGTCTTATGCGTGGTCTAATCAATGCAGTGCAGATTTGTCACATGACCTCGTGTTATACTGAAAGGTTGCACAGTCCTCTTCATCTCCCGACTCTTCTCCCAGCTACTCTGGCTGCGGTCTGTCCCAGCGCACCGGGAGCTCCGTCCCCGTGGTTACGGTCTCCGGTGTCCGGGAGGTAGCTGAGGGCTCGGTGTCGTCAATCCGTTTAGATTTAGCGGCACTGCTGCTGCACGGGAGCCGTCGGTAGCAGGCGGAGGATGAGAGCGGAGCACTGCAGTAATGATGCGCTTTATTGTGGACTGCCTGAGGACACCGCGGGAGCGAGCCCCGAAGGATGAAGGGTAACATCCGAGCTCCTCACTCAGCATCACTCAAGTCTGTCAGAGCTGCTCAGAGCATCGTGTCAATGCGCTTTCAACTTTGAACTGTCTAAAAAGAGGCTACCCAGTGAGGAGAGCAGAAATATGATTTAGGTTCCAACTAAAACTAGTGTAGGTGAGGACAGTTTATGGCCTGCTACTGCTCATGAACATGGGATGTGTTGGATGTATCCAAGCTCAGCCCTTCTCCAGTGGCTCAGACCAGCTCTAGTATTTAAACAGAGATTTCATACAGGCTGCTTGTTTTCACTTGAACATTTTATGATGCTCCATTATATTTCAGATGGTCCTCTACTACTCATCTGCACTTTTCAGATTATATTTGAATTTAAAAAGCTACAGCTCATTAGTTATAATGTATAATTACCCAACTCTATGTATTTCATTAGCTGCTACATGAAAGTGCTGCTCACAGACATATCAGCACATATTGTTTTAAAACATCAACAGATAATGTTGGTAATGTTTTATGAGCCTTACAATTTATTCAAAAATTGCCACTAGGATGCATGTTTGGAGAACTTCCTGTGATGTTAAAACAGATGTTTTAGTGTTCTTTAGTGGACCCACAATGTGATGGTGACTCTCTGCATGACTTCAAATGCTTTTGACATATCTGTACTGCAGTTGGTTGTTTCATATTGGCTTATTCAGTGGATTTACATTGTATTTATTTGCTGAAGATCTCTGTTGGTCTTAATGTTAAGTTTGCGTTGGAGCTGGATGGTGACAAAACATGTGCTATCGGCACCTAGAGATATCAGACAGAGGCCATTTGAGCGATGTAGCTGGCCCTCTGGGGTACATAAACCTCACCTTCACATCTTGCTCCTCTTCATCCTTGTCGATGGTGAATCTCAGCCACCACTTGGCATAACACACAGGCTGCACTGTTCAAGTAGCCTCCATCTGATGATATAGTGTGTGCTCATAGTACATGTTCTTTCACCCACTCAAAGACTGTTTTCTTTCTAGGAAATTTGGATGCATCTATATATACACACACATAAAGGAAATCTGCAGGGCCCCAGTGCTACTCTTGTTTGAAAATGTTGCACTTTTTCCATTTTCAAAGGCCAGTGATTGAGAATTTGGTGCCTGCTGCAGCCATTCAATCTTTTGGATTTGCTGGAAATGTTTTTTGTTCTCTGTCCTCACCACATTTCATGGCTGTGGGAGTTATAGTTTTGGATTTAATGAACCCTTTAAATTTCTTCCCAGGTAAGATGCTTTGTTTTTCTGCTCCCAGAAGTTGCTGCTTGGTGTGTCTAAGTGGCAGGAGCTGGTCGGCTCGCTGTCAGCTGCTGACTCAGTAGCTAGAGAGCACACAAACAACAGTCATGCTACCGGTAACATGAAACACTCTAATGTTAACATAAATACCAGCAAGCTTACTGAGCACCTCTAGCAGACACAGAGTGGTGTTAGTGTTTGGGCCCACCTGATGACGGATGATGAAGTTTAATATTCACTCCTCCTACAGTTCTTCTTTGGCCTTTGCCATTTTCTGAGGAAAGCAAAAGATTTTTTTCGAATAACTGTGCATATATGTATTAAATGGAAATAAAAAGCTCTGCAGAGCTTGGCTGTTGATTCTATGTGGCTTCCTCAGTCCAAGTGTGATGTTCTATATTACAAATTCAATTTAGAGCTAATTATAAACATGTGGCTTGATGCACCTTACTTAAATACATTGGTAGATGATGCATGCATTTTTTGCATATCCATTCTGCAGCCACTGCTTGAAAGTAATACAATGCTAATTCATCCTGTAGCAGATTGGTTGTGTGTGAGCATCACTACTCTGGCAGTACAACTAGTCATACTACTAATAATTAAAGGTTGTAAGGAACAACAAATGAATCATCCCATGAGGTCTCTGCCAGTAAAGAAGCTAAAGACCATGCTGCTGTCTTGCAACTTTATACAGTAATGTACAAAAAAGATTATTTAAATTTGCTGAAGTGGATTAAATGTTCTCTTCTTCAACATGTGAGGGTCTTTTATACCACCAGAAACTGAAGCTGAATGGTTTACATTTGAATTTGTGTTGCTCAACTAGAACAGTTGAAATTAAAATTAAAATTTGAATCATATAAATTGAATTTGTATTTGTTCAACTCAAACTGTATTCAAATAAACCTAAAACCTAATGTAATGGTTTCTGTTGCTCACTATGACTTTCAATTTCAAGTTTATTGGAATACAGTTTCAATTTAATAAATGCAAATTCAAATTTTGCTCCAATTGTTCATGTTGAGCAATACAAGGTCAAATGTAAACCATCATAGATTCAGTTCCCATGGCACCAATTTCTGCACATAGTCTTTTGTTGAATAAGTTTAAAATTATTTGGATGAGCATAGATCACTCTTGCCTAATAAAGCAGCAGCAAACCAAAAGCAAAAGTGCTTTAGTCAGCCATTTTCTCTCTGTTTTTATCACAGCAGAAGACTCTGGGAACAGTGTAAACTCTTTGAATTTATTTTTAGACCAGATCAAATACCACATAACATTCTGCTGTTGCCGGGTAATGATTTAGTGTCAAGACTATCAGCAGCAATTTTGTCTGCACATGTTTAAACAGCATTGTCTTCCAACTTCACCAGTGTCAGTAGCTGCAGCAGCAGATCCAGCTGCTGAGTTGACCGAATTACAGACCTGCATTTCATGAAAACAGCTTCGTTATCTATGATTGCTGAGGTGATTTGCATTCTTTCATATTTTTAAAAACAGATCAATTGAACTTTCATTTAAATGAAACTTCTGTTTCTGTTGTAGACGTAGTTACAGCAGCACAAACAGAAGTGGCACCATCACTGAACATTAGAGGTTCTAATTTAGATGGAAAAAAAACAGGCATACTAAACGTTATGACAGGGAAAATATTTGGCTAAAACTGCTTTAGACCAGGGCTGCATGAGACTCAGTGGTTAGCAGCGTCGCCTCACAGCTAGAAGATCCCCGGTTCGCGTCCCGGTTAGGACGCCTGGGATCTTTCTGTGTGGAGTTTGCATGTTCTCCCTGTGCATGCCTGGGTTTTCACCGAGTACTCCAGCTTCAAAAACATGCTGAGGTTAATTGATTATTCTAAGTTGTCCGTAGGTGTGAATGAGAGTGTGCTTGGTTGTCTGTTTCTATTTGTAGCCCTGCGATAGACTGGCGACCTGTCCAGGGTGTCCCCTGGCTTCACCCGAGTCGGCTGGGATAGACTCCAGCACACACACACTTAACTTTGTTGTTATGACCATGAATAATGAGCAGAGAAGTGCATTTGGAGAACATTCAGTCCAATTCAATTCAATTCAATTTTATATATATATAGCACTGATTCACAACATATGTCATCCCATAGCGCTTAGCATAGTAAGGTACAGACCTTACGAGTTTTAAATAAAGAACAGAGAACCCAACAATCCAAAGGTGCCTTTGGATTCCCTTTGAGCAAGAAGTCTGTGATGGTTGGAAGGAAGCATAAAAAAACCTTTAATGGGGAGGGAAGAAAAAAACTCAGATGGAACCAGGCTCAGGGAAGGCGGCCATCTGCCTCGACCAATTGGGGTGAGAGTGGGGATGAAGGGGGTGGGGATAGAAGGATGGGTTGGGATGGGAATGGCAGAATAGCAGATGGAGAACGGACAAGCGATACAAATTAAACAATGAATGTTTTGGAGGTCGGCGAGGCCAGTCACTGCACATCAGAGGCCACGTATGATACTAGAATTGGATGCTGTTTTCAAATTATCTGTGTATACAGTATCTGTCCCTATCAAATAAGCCATAAATAAGTAGATAGAAACTATGGCCTAAACCTTAGAATGAATTAATGAATGGCATGGATGATTAAAGCAGGGAAGAAGTACGAGTTCTACGGTAAGTCACATGCTCACATATTGATAAATGTGTTCTTGAAGGGTTATTGATTGATCAGTAATGCTTGCCTGCTGCCGCTGTGCTGTTTGAGGTTTTTTATGAATGGCTCAGTCACTGCTTTAAGTATGTGTGTGTGGACTGATGCATACTGCAGTTGCCAGTGGTGGTGATGGAGAAGGGGGAGGGAACATAGGAAGGGAAGAGAGATGTGAGGACCAGAGAAGCAGCATGATGGTAGAAATAGAAAAGGGAGAAAGAGGGAAGATATGAAGGGAGGAGACTAGAGAACAGGAATTATCTTACGCATGGATAAGCCTGCTCTACTGTTTTTACTCTTCTGTCTGACTCATCCCCCCTCTCTCTTTCTCTTCTCACATTGGTGCATTCTGCCTGTATGCACTGATCAGCACGAACACACACACACACACACACACACACACACACACACACGCACACACACACACACACACACACACGTTCAGAGGCAGCTCCGCCTCCTCTGCAGTGTAGCGACAGCTTTAGAGAGCAGCAATGGAGGAGCCAGCAGTGCAGAAGGAAAAAATAGAGATATCATGGGAGGGAGGGCATGATGGTGGGAAGGCAGACTGGAAGAACGAGTGCTCTCTCTCTTCCCTCCTTAAACACTCTTGTCTTCTTTGCTGGTCATCTCCCAGGGACACTGATGTCGTGGAAACAGATGACAGAGTCCTCGCCAAGGTAGCCGAGATCAGAGTAAGAAGACCGCAGCACCTCGCACTGGTGTGTGTGTGTGAATTTGTGTTTGTGTGTGTGTGTTGGGTTTTAATACATCTGTGTGAGCGTGTTTTGTGTTGGTGTCACATTTTATCATGCTTGTTAAATAATGTGGACAGGGCATGCGTCATATGTGCATCTATATGTGTGTGTAGATGTCGTGATTCCAGGGACTCTTCCATCACTGCATTTCCCATGATGCTCTCATGTGATGTCATGATGCTATGAATGGTGCCTCCAGAATTTTGTTATAAGGGTGGCCAGATTGGACCCCTGAAAATCTGAAAGTGGCACACCTTTACTGCATTTCATGAGTTCTGTTATGCTGTGTGGTACAGAGGCTTTTTAAAGGCTAAGCCATTATGAGAGTTAAGGAATCCCATAGCTTGGTTTCTTATTTTACTGGTAATATTCTTAATTATTTGATGTGCATAGAATAATACAGGTATGCTGTGGTTATTTAGGTGACTGCCTTACAGAATAGCCCCAGAAAAAACCTACTGTGAAGTATTTGAGGGTATGAAGTTCAGCCATAGGCAAGACATCCAAAGTTTATTTATGATTTCAGCTCAGATAATTTTCTCCATGTGTGGTGGTAATCTAACTACAGACACTTTGGGTTATAAAAAGCGAGAGGTCATTGTTGCTTGGCTACTCATTGGTTACTGTAATGAGTGGAGAAGTAGAGTTCTGTAACTCTTCCATACACACAGTTATGTCACTACTGCAGATATCCTGTTGTGAAACAAAAAAAAAATCCCCCAAATCAAACTAACTGACTGACTCATTTACTAGTTAACACAATATATGACAGGAAATGAGTTGTTGATGAGCTCATTTTGAACTAATTTGAGCAGACTTCCTCCTGAGTCCAGTTATTTGCTTTTTGGGTTTATGTGTCTACTGGACAGACACATGTTATACTGATGTTACTGTTTATATCACACTCTGGGTAAAGCATCAGACAAGCACTGTTTCTTTTGTGAAATCTTGTTTGAAGTGGATCACATGTGGAGCCAGACCAGAATCATGTTAATGTGATAAGACATATCTCTGCTCCAGCCCTGCCTAGCTGCTAGTTCTCTCTCTGGGTGTGGTTGTATTGGTGCTGTGTGACCAAATCTCAGGAGTGGAGACAGCTGGATCACCTGACGCCAATTAGCACCTTCTGCAATTACAGAACCAGTACAGCCCACACTCTCCACCAGTCATAGACCCACCAACCCGTCAGTCTGGGTTAGGCTCCTTTTGACCATATTGCCAGTCAGTCTTTGACCTGCTTCTAACTACTGTTTGTTCTGCTGGCAGTTCCGTGACCTGCCTTGTTGTCAAATCAGTTTTGAAGCCTAGGGTGGTAACATTATTGTTCTTCTTACACAGTACTTGGATTTCAGTTCGTGGGTTAATGGTACATTTTGTGTTATACGGCCTCTGGCTGAGTTAGATTAGCCAGCCCTTAGAAATCTATGTTATGTTCAGCCTACTCGTGCCCAGTGGTTCACCCTCATGCCATGGTCTCCCGAGATCCTGTGTTTAGCTTACTTTGATGTATTCAGTTCTTTCTGTATTGTTAAATACAACCTGTTACACCTGCCTTCCTGCCTGACTGTTTTCTCATGTCTGTGCCCTGTCCCTGCCCCGTGACAGTTTCTCTGCATTAAATAAAATGACCTTTTCTGTCTTTATAGGGTGGTTTTGTTCAGTTGACATTTTTCACCATGCACCTGTGTGGCTGTGTGTGTCTGCATCTGTGTTTCATCATTCCACAGGAGTCCGAATCATTCTTGAATCCTGATTATTGTCTGTCTGTCTCTCTCTCTGTCTCTCTGTGTAGGAGCTAGAAAATGCAGTGGCGGTGGAGAACTTGGAACTTCAGGAGCAACAGTCAGATCGCAAGGAGCTGGAGGAGACCCTGGGTAAATTAGACGAACACAAAGAGAAGCTGGCACAGCAAATAAAGGCAACCAGACAGCTCTGCTATGAAGAAAGTCAACAGGTAATGATGAACTGCTACTGTACAGATAGTTCTGTCTCTCTCATGCTGTATGTGTGCTTCTCTCATTAATTAATTATAGTATGTACTGTATGTGTAAAAGTAAAGTAGCACAGGTAATCCTTGACGGTCACAATTGTGCAGTGGAGAAAAAAAGTTTCCCTGTCAACATGTAACTCTAATAACAGCAATTACAATTTAATTTGGACTGAATAGGACAGAATTTATATTACTAGTCATTTTGTCCCTGCAGATTCTGTCTTATCATGTCTGAGAATAAAGACAGTGAATGATGTGTTTTTGCTGTTCAGGTAAACCAGAACCCGTCTTGTCGATGGTATCACATTATTCTCATATGAATCAGATTGTGAACAGATTTCAGTCTATTAGTCAAAAATCCTCATAGTGAAAATAATTAACAGCAAATTATGACATTTTTCTCCTTAATTGACTCACACAACACCCCCCAGATCAAACAGAGATGGAATGCAGGGGCAAACAAGGACATTTCACAGGATACTTGGTTGGAGGTGTGCACTGAGGCACATTTAGCCAGTAACTGACACACATCGGAATGCAGGTGGAAAGCAATCACTGGGTTCATTTGAATACCAGTAATAACAGCTAAGATGAACGCAGTATGTCCCAGTTAATGCTGGAGAGACTGCGGAACACGCACCCCAGATCACAGCCACGTGTTCTGGTCCTGTCCCAAATCATCAGGTTTTTGGAAAGATATTTTTGATCCTCTCAGACAGGTTCTTCAACAGGCTATTCCACAAGACCTGGCAGTCGCAGTATTAGAGGTAATACCCAACAGCCTGGACGGGAGGGCCAAGAAATACCTTTTAAATCTTTTACTCAATCAGCTCTGAAATGCATAACCATAGATGGATGAAACCAGATCCCCACCTGGATCCAACAAGTCTGCGACATTTACGAAATGGAGCAGATCACCTACACACTAAGATTCCAAAAACCTTTTTTTCATTTTTATTTTTTCTTTTCTCTTTACCCTGTGTGTTTTTGTTTTAAATTGATGCTGCTGTTTTGCCTGGCAACTGAAAAAAAGTTTTTTAAAAAATCCTCATAGCTGTAAAAAGTGGCTTAATGAGTTAAAAGTGAAGAGTAAAGTAAAAATGTGTGTTAGCAGCTTGGCAGCAGCTGATTTTGCAAAGTATTAGCCCCCTCTGATCACCACATGGTTCTTCATTAATCAATTTGAGTATTTTTGTGTAATTTGAAACTAATAGGCCGTGGTGTTTTGTTTTGTGTTTGTGACCATCTCTGTCCTTTCTTTTCCAGATTCTATCTCTGCAGGCAGAAGAGGTGCAGAAGGAGAGCCAGGTGGAGGAGTATGAGAGAGAGCTTGCCAGAGCCAGGTGGAGACTGAGGAAGCTCAGAGAGGAGGTGAAACAAGCCAAAAGGAAGGTGGAGGAGGCTGGAGAAAGGAACACCCCTCTGCAAGACTCCATCAGACAGTCCTATGAAGAGATCCTGCAGGTACACACATAAAACATCGTAGGGTTGCTGCAGTTATTTTTTGTCTACTATGGGGAATTTGCATTGGTACATAGTCTAACCCTGCCCCTTACATATGATTGCTAAGGACAACATAAAAACAACAGTGTGGCAGTGGACTGTGCTGCATCTGATCTACAACAAACGTAGACGAGAAGCTGGCATGTCATTTTTATCCAAAAAGTAATTGACCTTCACTGAAATGAAACCTCTTTCATTTTGTGACACTTAAATTGGCCCAGGTAATTTAATATATTAATATATGGTTTAATTCATTATATATGGGGCGCTGCTCTTGTGGCGGCTCACAGTTCTCCTGCTCCTGTCCTCCCCATGTTTGTGTTACTGTCTTTTTTATGTTTCTTGGATGGGATGTAACTGAAACCTAATTTCGTTGCTCTGAAACATGTGCACTGACAATAAAGGCTATCTGAATCTACTACCAATCTTTACTATTCATCTTGAAATGGGTAGTAAATTGCATTGAGTGTGCTATTAGTATTGAAATGAACTTCAATTTAACTTGAAGAATCCTACAGCAACTAAAACTGAAATGCACCCATCTACACATGCTCAACTTTGTCATGTGATAGAAGGAGCATTTTCATCAAAGTCAAGGTCTCAATCTTTAAACAAGCTGAGTGGGATAGAGTGAGAATTATTTATAAAACTGAGGAATGTGAAAAAATCATCTCGTTCTTGTACTTAAAAGATGTGTTGACAAAAGAGAAAGTTGTTTTTCTTTGAGGTTTATAAGACTACCAACTCTGGTCTGAAACTATCGGCGTTCACTGGTTACTCCTCACTCTTGTCATGTTTGTAGGAGGAACACACTCTGTGCTCTCTGTCAGGAGGTGCAGTCACTCCAGAAAGCCAGCTAGAGGAGTCGACATCCCCTGCAGATACCACTGAAGATGATCCGCTTCCCATGAGGCCATGGGGAAGGAGCCAATCACTGCCCGCCTATGCTGACCTGATAATGGTAAATCACAGTAATGATGCAGAATACTGCATAACACATATGAATAGGATTTTTGAACAGTGTTTGAAAACAATCCAGTAGTGAGTGAGTATGTGAATGAGAGATCTTTATCATTGTAACTATTCCTAATCTCCATACTGGAAGTAAACCTTCTAGAATGCAACTATAGTGCACCTTATGAGATTTGAGCTATGTCTCAGTTCAGGGGTTGTATCTTTTGAAGGACACAGTCTCCGAAAGCGTGGAAATTGTGTGTCGCTAAGGCTGTACGAAGCGTTGGTAAATGAGACGATGGTGGGCTTGTCTAAAGAACTTCCTATACGTGTCACCGGTCATTCCTGCCCTTACCCTTGCATCGCGGAGCACCACATCCTGTCACCTAGCCATCTTGATTATGGCAGGGGCACAGCTTAAGATATTTTTGACAAGCTTTTTTGATGCAGATGCAACCAGAATTTTTATTAGAACAAGTGGATATGCTGCATCGCTGGCACTGGTGCATGGTGTATCTAAGTCTGAGAGAGGATCATGTCCAGGTAAAGTCAGACTGGTTTAGTTCTGTACTTTCAGTCAACAGCAGTGTTGTTTTTGGCAGCCATCTTAGTCTTAGTCTTTTGGATGAAAATGCTTATTAGTTTTAGTCGTCACATTTTAGTCATTTCTATAACTGATAGTTTTAGTCCAGTTTTAGTCGACGAAAATTCAAAAAGGTTTTAGTCTGATTTTAGTCAGTTTTAGTTATAGAAAATAAAGTATTAGTCTTTTAACAAATTAATTTATGTCAGTAAGTATTGGAAATTGGAATCAAGGTTGACAGGTTGTATCAAGTGTTGCAATTCATAAATGGGAGGGGGGGTGTCTTATAATCAGGATCTATTCAGGCCAATATGGTAGATCATTGACCCAGTCTGTGCTCGCTACCTGCAGCTGACACCAGGCTGCTGTGGTCAACTGTAGCTGGGTCAAAAAAAAAAGAGAGAGAATGTTCTGTCCACCGGCCTGGAACAGACCAGCCGTTTGGGAAACCTCCCTAACCTTCCTATGGCCAGCCTGCCCTGGTGAGCCTTCAGGTGCCGCTTGAGATCGGTGGTGTTCTTTCCACCTAGTTTGTGGCCACATTTACCGCCATCTCCCTCTCCAGAGCATACTGTTTTCTTTCTGATGGGTTACGTCGAAAGTATGTCCATAGATCATTTTGTCGTTTCCGACCACCAAGCCCCATTGTTGATGCTGCCGCCATGGTCCATCAATGAATGAATAAACTAAACTGTGTGTCTGTGTGTGACTAGTGACCGGTGTGTTGTGCAGAATGTGCGCTGCATGCCAGGTGGTGGACGTGACCAAACAAAGATAGGATGCAGCAGCGTTGCTGATACTTTTTAGCTTTGATTGACAGATTACAGCACGTAGGCAGGAATGTCATGCATTTTAAATGTCTGACAGAACAGGTCAGGTTTTTCTGGCCTAGACCAGAATTATGGTACCCTCTGTGGCAAGTAAGGTGGATAGCAGACAGCTAGGGTGGCAGTTGGTGCCGGATTGTGTTGCCTCAGGCAGGAATGTCCAAGCATTTGAGAAGGAGCTCAATAATTATTTCCTCCCAGAAATAATAAGTAAGATTGTAGGTACAGTATATGTTGGGTAACCTTGTGTATCGACTGACCTTTCAATGCACTGGAAACTAAGTTTGAAAGTTTGTCAATATAAGGATGTGAAGTAGTATTTCGTATGTACTGTCACTTATTCTTATCACTTTCAAAGTTACATGGCAGCCATCATTGCAGTCAGCACTGCAAACCCAGTCGCAAAAGGGGAAAAGTTCAACTACAAACACACTCTGGAGACCACCCCAGAGGATGATCCAGTAAAAGAAGAGACCAGGTTCCTTACTGTGGCAACACATCCAGGTTCAGCAACTCTATCCTGCTCTGCTGAACAAGGATTTTATTTTGTAAATGGTTCTAAAAACCATTGCAAAACAAATAAAAGATGTATTTAATCATTTCTTTATTTTTGTTTTGCTCAATTTATTGTTTGCCAATTTCTCATGTAGAGAAGATCCTGTCCATCCTGTCTCTGCTCTTCCTCATCAGTCTCATGTCTTCTTTTAAGTCAAGCAGTTTATCCTCCCTCTCTCTCTATCCATTCTCATCCACTGCTGGTCTTGGTCCTGGTGTGTCCTCAGGGATGAAGGAAATTAGGACAGAGTGGGTGGTGGAATACCTCTGCCTTCTCATCCATGAGGACAAACCAGGGCCAAGTAGCAGCAGTCACTTCTCATAGCACTCCACACACATGGAATCCAATCCTTTCTTTCTTCCATCCTTCCTTTAGAATACATTATTAGTTTTACACCAGATGTAACGGGACCCATGTCTTCCAAAAAGTTCCACCCTTGACTCATCATTCCACAGGATGTTATTCCAAAAGTCTTGGGGCCCATCCAGATACTTTTTATACAAATACCAGACCAGCCAGCATGTTGGCCCAGCGTCCTCCTTATTGTGGAATCATGTAGACAGACCTTAACTGAGGCCAGTGAGGTCTGCAGTTCTTTTGATGTTTGTCTGTGTTCTTTGTGACCCTCTGGATTAGATATCACCATGTTCTTGGAGAAATGTTAGTAGGCCGGCCACTCCTGGGAAGGTTCACCACTGTTCCATGTTTTCTCCATTGGTGGATAATGTCTCTCACTGTGGTTCTCTGGAGTCCCAGAGCCTCAGCAATGGCTTTGTAACCCTTTAAGCTCGCCGCTTAGTTCCAGCTCCAGCTCCAGTTTCAGTTTCAGTTTCAGTTTCAGCTTCAGCCCCTGCTTCACGTCTGCCTTCCTCGAGCCTGCCAGTTTTCTTAGTTAATGTTTTTCAGTTCTGTAAGTACCGTCGGGTGTTTCTGTTTTTTGTGAATAAATCAGTTATCATGATCCGGTCTCTGTGTCCGCATTTGGGTTCTCCGACGCACCATAACATGAAATCATTTATTTAAAAACTGCGTTTTGTGTTTTCTTGGGTTGTCTTTGTCTTACATTAAAATTAGTTTGATGATTTGACACATTTAAGTGTAACAAATATGCAAAAATAGAAGATTGACTTTTCCACACTGCTGTATATCCCTAGCAAACAAAACTTTGAGGAGATGTTGACCCTTAATCTGAGTTGTGTAGAGTCGTTGCGCCAGAAATGACTTATTTGCACATTTCATGAATAATATACCTGTCACTATTAACATTATTGTCTTCCTATTAATCCAATTGCATTTTCTTTTTTTTTACACCTCCATGTCTTTGTCTGTCTGTCTTCCGTGGGTGACTCCACCAGGGGATTAGTGGCTCGCCCTTCTGCAATAATCTAGCAGGTACAAGAGAAGACGACAGTGGGACCAGCTCACCGAAGGTAGCTTTGTTATCACCTTTCATCCTGCATTACGCAAATTATGTGAAATGTTTTAAGCTACCTAGTAACTAAAATCCTCATAGCCTTTTATCATTTTGCAGTCAGTTAGTATTATGACTTTGAAATTATTGTTCCACTGTCTGCTAGTAAGACCAGCACTGTTTACTGTTCACCTTGGTTTGACATGCAAATATTGCATTGTTATGTCCATTCGCAGATGGACAGATCTGACATAGAGGATGACCCAGAGGATGGAGAGTTCAACAATGAAGAGAACAAAGATGTAGAGCAGGAAGAGTCCGTTATCAACTCAAAACGTCTCAGCCAGCTGGACTTTTACCAAGCTGACCCCTTCGCCCACTGTCAGAGTGACCGTATGTATCAGGTGTACTGGTTTAGAGGAGTTAGTCTTAACTAAGTCTCCTGGCTGCACCACCTACCTAAAGCTATCTAAAATATATGAGAAACATAGTAGAAGTCCATTCTGTTGTCAGCCCAAAACAGAAGGACACAGCCCTTAGAGGAGGAAGGCAACTATTGATATGATTAACCCGCTGTTTAAGTACATTTTAGAGCAATAATCTTAAATATTCTCTGGTTCCACCTTTTCTGTTGTGGCAATTTGATGTTTGGTCTAACCTTACATGACGGTAAAATTCAAATCCTTGGATTTTAGTAGGACAAAACAAGGGTTTTGAAGTAGTCACATTAGGCTCATGATTTTTATTTTTTCACTATTTTCCAGCAATTTTTGATCCAATGAATAAATAAATTACTTAAAAAATAGAATCCACTGGTTAATTGATAATTGCAATAATTTTTTAGTTGTAACTCTATTCTGTGGGCAAAAAAATCATCACTTTTTACATGGTTATTCAGTGTTTTCTGTCAAGTGTAAAAAGAACTCAACTTTTACTTCTGGAACCATGGACACTCAAAGTAACCCCGATGCTACTCTATGCTTAAACAAACATCAAATTTGGCTTGCCTTTTCTCTGTCACTGTTAAAAAGATTTGCATTTGGAAGACAATTGCTTGTTTGTATTTTACTTCCCTGCTTTAGTATAATAATAGGGATTTCTAAAGCATATTGATTTTACTACTATGGCCATACCACCTTATGGATGCCCGATCCTGTCCAGATCTTGAACACTAAGCGAGGTTGGGCCTGGTCAGTACCTGGATGGGAGCCTGGATGAATGCAGTGTGAGATTGAGTGGTTGGTGGTGGGCGGAGGGGCCGATGGCACAGACTGGCAGGCTCACCTCCGTCAGTCTACCCCAGGGCAGCTGTGGTTACATACATAGCTTACCGCCATGGAGTATGGAGTGAATGAATAATGCAATGTAAAGCGTCTTTGAATGTCTAGACAAGCACTATATAGAACCAGTGCATTATTATTATTATTATTATTATTATTGTTATTATTATTATTATTACTCTCTAATCATAAAATCAGCAAATCATCAGTTTGTTTCCCTTTGAGCACCAGTCATAACTCCATATTTTCTGATCGATTGTCTCAGTGGTTATATCTAATATATTTTCCTGTTTCTTTCTCTGTTGATTTGTAGATGACCTCTTCAATAAAGACCTATTTCCAGTAATGGATTCATCTGGTGAGTAATAATACACTTGTAAACTACTCCTTATTTTACTTGACACTCTAAGACGAGTTAGTTGTCTGTGCTGGACATGATTTGAAGTTTAACAAACCATTTGTTTGTTCTTGGAAACTGTCAGCCATGTAATGAAGTTAATTTACTTAAGTACTGTGCTTGTTCAAAATGTCTGTAACGATCTGTTTTCCAGATGGATTTACTTCAGACCCTTTCAAAGGCAGTGACCCATTTGCAGCAGATATTTTGTTTCCCGAAACGAACGTCGGCACTGATGAGGGAAATGTCTGTGATGAGGCCGACACTAGTCTGTCCTGTGCTGAAAACAAAGCCTCAACAGGAACTCAGTGCTTTGAGTCAGAATTCCCAGATGAAGACAGCGACATAGAGATAAGCTACAGCCGCGAGGACCTAGACGCCATTGCTGTGGTTGATGATTCCCGTGGATTTAAACCCATTCAGAGCTCATCAGAAGAGCTGGGACCTGAGCCAATCCAGGGCTGGAGGTCCCAGGGTCAGTATTCTGTAGAATCAGACCCCAATGGGTATGAGCTGGATCTTGGTGCTGTCTCCCCACCCTCTGACATAGAAGAACACAGTCTGGGATCTCTAGCTGGGGAGGCTACCAATGAGGCAACAGGAGGAGCAGAACAAGGTCATTTTTTACTCAGATCTTTCCTCACCTTTGAAATTTTAAACATTTTCAAAGTTTTACCATTCTTTTCTCTGCAGCTTATTTTTTACGCTTTCATATTTAATGTGGATTTTAGTTTAATTGTTGAGGCAAAGACAATTTAACATTTCGCAAAGCCTCAGAGATTGGGATTGAATTCATACTTCCAATCTTAGGGCTTCCATTGTGTTACATATTGTTTTTGATGTAAACCCTACCACTAGCTCCATTAATGAACACATGAATATATCCTGAATGTCTTCTATGACAAACTGTACACAGTACAGTTTGAATCTCTTTTTATAAACTTCTAAACTTTTATTTCTTTTTATTCAATAGTCTGAAGTTTTGCCTGATAGTTTGTACTTTGACCCGTCTTTGTTTTTTCCTGCTAGGTCTGCGTTCTGGTACGACTGAGGCTGTCACTGAAGATGGTGGGCCTGTCCTTTTCGAACCAGACTGGACACGTAATGTAGAGGAAACTGTGCTCTGTGATATCACCTCCTCTCAGGCAACAGAATGGGTTAGCAACACCGACGAGGAACCCCGAAATCCTGCAACTCCTCAAAACTCGCTAGATTCTCTGAACCTTTTTGTTCAGCCTGACTCACAGCAAAGCAGCTTTGAGTTAAAATACGAACCAACCAGTCAGTCTTCCTTCGACCCATATGGGTTCAAACTCAGTCCAGAGCATTCTAGTCACACCCTCTTAGACCCTGATGAAGCTGAGCTAAGCCCAGAACTTCCTGATAATGATCTGGCTTTTGATCCAGAGCCTTCCTCTACTCAACCAGACCAACTGAACTACGATGCCTATGGGTTTGATATTACTTCTGCCCAGATGGTACAGGACTATGACCCTTATGGCTTTAAGCTTAGCCCTGAGGAAGAGAACCAGGAGGTACTGGACCTCTGTGGCCATGATAACCAGGAGGCAATGGACCTTTGCACCTATGACAACAATGAGCAAATAAAACCCTCTAACTATAGCAACCAGGAAGTAATGAAACCTCATACATGTGAAAACCAAGAAGTGCTTGAACATTGTAGCCACAATAACCAGGAATTGCTGGATTTGTGTAACAATGGAAACCAAGAAGTGCTGGAACCATCTATCCTTGACAACAGGGAGTTGGTGATCCATGAAAACCAGGAACTCCTGGATTTCTGTAGTCATGACAACCAAGAAGTGGTAGAACCCTATTCCGATATTAGCAATGAGGAACTACTTGAACCTCGTGACTGCGATAACCAAGAAGTGCTAGAACCTTGTAGCCATGGCAATCAGGAACTGCTGGACTACTCCCATCCTGAAAACCAGGAAGTGCTGGATTTAGATAGCCATGGCAACCAAGAACTACTGGATTTTGGCAGCAAAGAAAATCAAGAAGTGCTGGTTTTAGGTCGCCAAAACACACAGGAACTCCAGGAAATCCGTAGCCATGAAAATCAGGAATTGTTAGACTTAGGTGGTCATGACAACCAAGAGGTGCTAAACATGTTGAGTCAAGAAGTTTCCCCAGAAGCGAACAACAACCAATGCATTGTGGAGCCAGAGCTCAATATCATTTCTACCAATAACAGCTCTGATAGTGATGTGGCGTCAGAAGACTTGCTAGGAGTGGAACTCTGTAACACCAGTATCTGCACTGCCAACACCACAAACACTAATACTGCTGACACTCGCAACATGGCCATCAGCAACAGGTCTGCCAACCAGGACCTCAGTTCATCCACCGCACCAAACCATCACAACTTGTTAGAGGGCGATCTGGGTTTAGTGTTTGGGGCTGGAGGATACATTGCTTGTCCTGATGTAGCTGACGACCTTGAGCCCATGGACAGAAAGCAGTCAAAGCCAGCAGCAGAGCCAGTACAACCAGTCAGACCGGTTAGGCCACCTCGGCCATCTCTCAGGGTAAGTAGGAAATCACGGACCAGGTATTCATTGGTTCTTTTTTTATACAGTCGGCCTTCAATGGAAATTGCACATGTACTCATTTCTGTCACAGTGGTCACAGGTAACCAGACTTTTGTTGTGTTGAGCTTCTACTTTGGAGCTTGTAGTGTCAATGAAGTCTTTCCGAGGGATGTCACTCTGTAATGTTGGTACATATTTTCAGTCATGCTAGCAGTGTCAGGCAGTTCCCGAGGTTGGTCTCCACTGATATTTTCTCAAAAACTACAAAACTGATTGAGATTTGATTTGGTTTTTAAGTAAATAAAAAAGCAGCTTGTGATCATGGTAAACACTGTAACCACTACCATTTTGACACTCTCAGTATTGTGACATGCCAGTCTTAGCTTTTAGCTCAAAGCACTGTTGTTCCTATGTAAAGCCTTACAGAGTTGCTAGCATGACATCAGACCAATTAAATTCAGTTCAATTGGGTTTTATTTATATAGTGCCAATTTACAACATCATCTCATGGCACTTAACATAGTAAGGTGAAAACTTTACGAATTATAAACAGAGAATAGAGAACCCAAAAATCCAAAGTTCCCTTTGGATTCCCTACGACCAAGCAGTTGGCGACAGACCAAAGCTTAGAACAGTAGCCTAAGGCAATTTTTGTCATACAGTACCATTACTGCCTGAGCTACTTAACAGTTGAACTATTTAATTATTTTTATAAAAAAAGGATGATTAAAAATTACGAGACCTCCAACCAAGTGTTAGCTAGATGTACAAAATGTAGGTAAAGATGGAGTGTTTTCATTGTCTTTAAAACACATTTATCACCTTTTTTTTGTCATCTATGTTTTAGGCCAAGGAGAAGGCCCAGCCCCAGACTAAGGGCATCGACCTGAAGTGATCTTTCATCAACCAACACTGCGGGGGACTACCGTGTCAGCAGGTGTACCGTGTCAACATAATGGGGAATAAAGCAAAAGGATGAATGATAAAGTGGAGACAAATGGGAATCAAAAAAAGGAAGGACGTTTAAATAGAAGGGAGGGAGACATCATTCTGTTGTTTTTTATGGCAATAAAGTAGTCAGAAAAGAAAGGAAAGTAAGTTGTAAAAACTACTAGGCACATGGGAACAGCTTGCTCTAAAAGATTTATTGATTAGTATTCTGGAAATGTGATTAGCTTGTTGCTTCAGCCTATGAAGAGTGATTAATAGAAGTCAGGATTGGAAACAACCATCTGAAAATGAACAACATTCTTTGAGGGTTGTCGAACATAAAAGACACGGTTCCCAGAAATTTTTTGTACCCCCAGCTGATGCTAGTTAATTAACTATGAGGTTGATATTAACTGTGACTCTATGATGTGATGATTTAATGAAGGTTTTGACAGAGCTGACTGGTCCCCAATCCCCAATTTTGATTTGAGATTAATGTGGGAACATGTGTCAGTGGACTTTATCACATAGATAAAATGTATATAAATTATATACTGTACTCTGCTATTGTGGTTTTGAGATTATCTAGTCAATTAGTAGTTTAGGTCTAAGTTGGATACGAGCTGTAGTGAGAGTTTGGTCAGGTTGTACAGTCACCTCAGTAACATGCCCAGTGTCTTCACTCATCAGTTACTTTAAAGTGCTCCTTCAGGAGTTTTCTAACAGTACACTTCGCCTGGGAAACAATGGTTCACTGCCAGCTCTCAAGTTTAAAGCCTGTTTCACATCTGATTACAGCTTTACTTTGGTCAGACATGTGGTTTGATGCACCTGTAGCCACACTTAATCATGTCACAGTCTACTAGAGTACACCTGTGCAGCAGTCATGTAAGGTAAAGGCCAGGAAAGCAAGTTTTTAGGTGGGTGTTAACTTCCTCTTTGAAGCATTTAGCTGCTGAACTCAGTAGCTGAATGTTACAATCAGTAGAAGTAAAGAACTGGACTGTCACTAAGGATACAGTCAGCTTTAAATGTCCTTTACAATGCGTTTTTCTACATCACTGTCCCACTTCCATACTATATATTAATACCACTGAGAGAAAACTTTGCACTAATATTAGTTGTGTGCTATTTTGGTAGATGGGAAACCAGACATTGATTTTCTTAACAGTTTGATACTGACAGAAGAAGATCACTCACCCCTGAAAGACTACTGCCAATTTCACTCAACAAAACAAAACCATAAGCAAAAAATAATTTCCAAGGAGTCTGAGTGCATTCTGAGCATCCGCTTTAGTCTTTGCACTGCTGTCTGCTTTTGTCAGTATGTTAGTATGAGATATGGAACTGGGACTCAGCCAGGTTAGTCTTGGATTAAGTTTAGCGTGAGCAGAGCTTGAGTGCTTCATGGCATAAAAAGGTCAGAGGGCACAGTTCATCTGGCACAAATTGGCCGAAAACTGTCAGAGTATTTTGCGGCCATGTCTGATTGGCCAATAAGAAAATAGCTTCTAACATGTTTACCCTTTTTTGACCAAAGACATCAGAAGGCCGTGAGAACAGATAGAAATGGGCTTTTTAACTACCGCTCTACTACCGCTCATTCCAAACTGCCTATGTATGACTGTGTGTGAGGTGAGTAGGTAGGCTTACTGGCTGGTTTCAGATCACACTACTTAAAGTATAGCATCTTCTGTTAATCCTGCAATTACTGACTTTTTGTTCACTTTGGGGGTTGTGACCACAAACAACAGAGCAATCTTATTATTCACTGGAATGGTTGTGTAGCATATTCACTCTTCTTTCCCTCTGTTCTTGGTCTCTGCCAGCTCCTGGGGGAAATGTTTAGTGCTAAATGCATCACAGTGTTTTCTCTGAAAACAGTTGTCTGCTGTGGACAAAAATCACGCTAAGAGAGCAGTAAAAGCAAACCAACACCGTATAGTTGCAGCTAGACAGCATAACAATGAACTGGAACTCACCATTAGGCTCTTTAAAGATAAGACAAGCTGCAGATTGAGCTGGTGATTTCTGTAGGTTCATTACTACCGGAGTGCTGTTATATGGTTTTCACAATACAGTTTGCTAATTTGTTATTGTTACTGATTATAGCAGGTTTAAGGTTACAGACACAGAAATGCTGTATAACAGTACATTTTATCTACTTGTCAGGTAGCAGTGCACATTCAATATCTCATGTAATGTCAGGATCCATTAGGCAGTCTGCATATGCAATGAAAAGTGTACATATCTAAGTATTCTCATATAAAATGAAAAAAAGGGAATGTTTGAGACAACGTTGTTGTGTATAATGAATATATATTCCAGGAGACAGTCTACCTTGACACTGGAACAGACTCAGCAGGAACTGAACAAACATTTAAGCTCTTAATAAGTTTCCGTTCTGTCTACCTCATTACTACTTTATCATAATTGCATGACAACATTGCAAACCCAGTAAAAGTGAACACTGTATGATTTTCACACTTAATAGAAATGTGCAGGCAGGACAAACAAAAGTTATTGTGTGCATTGTTTAACCAAGACAATAGAGGTTCTATATGCAGCATTCAGAAGCATGGATGTCACCAGAGCACTGGCATCTTAGCATCAGTTTTATTTGCAACCAGAGCAGATACAAAAGTAGAAGTCGGGTATCAGACTGGCTTTTGTTCAGTGCATGTCATGCAGCTTTTCCACTGTCTCCTGAGTTACCATTTTCTATATCCCCTTCACAAAAGGAAACAACAAAAAATCTCCAAGTTAACAACCTACTTGCTAAAAATGGCAAGTTTTGCGAGATGGGATCTTGAAGTGAGGCAGGCCTACTGGGTTCTTTGAGGGAATTACCTATTTTAATGACAGTGTTCGCATCCTTGCATACAAATGTTCCACCTGAACAATTCCACATTACTATTTTACTGGGGCACCGTTGCTGCCTGCTGGGCTGAGCACTGCTCAAGACAATTTTTATTGGTTTAAGAAAATACAAACAAGCCAGCGTTTTTTCCCTTGCTACACACATGCTAGACTCAGGCTGCACTTTCACAATGCGGTGTGAGAGGTTGCTCTCTCAAAGGGAGGGACTAACATTCACTAACATGCACGTGCGGCTGAACCATAGATCAGAGAAGCTGGATTACAACACAGAGTGTCACTTCACTCTGCTACGGATGCATTAGTCTGCTGCTGTATTAATGCTATATAAATGTGCAAAATCTCATATGCAGAACCATTAAATACCAAACCGAACAATGCAAACATCATGTAGAAATCCAATTTGCGATGAAGTGGTCTAGCTCCACACAGAAACCTCATACAACCAAAGATGTTCCATGAGATAGCGACTGTACAGTGGAATCTTTGATAATACACACTTTACAGGATATTGTCTTGCAGTATGTGCCACCGTCACCTACCTCCATATTACTTTATTTCAGCTAAACATGAAGCATGCCTAGCACTGTTATCCCTTATTTTCCTCAGATGTTCAGAGTCAAAGCTCAAAGTCAGATTCCCTGTTTGGAAAACCAGTAAAGTAATGCCATAGTGGAACATGACAGCTTTCAGTTTGTTAGAAGCACATAGACAAATGCTGATGTACTGCCTGAGTTGACTTACCCACTGGTGGAATTTGTTGTTTGGGTTCAGAAAGAACTGATTAATGTTGATGATACAGTTGTCATATGTCCTGGAAGTTTAAAAACTCATGTAGAGGAATTTCTTTAAACAGGAGGGCATTGTTACAGTATTGTCATTGTGTACAATACAATACTCATGCTGAAAACCTGATCAACTCCGTTAGAGCCAGAAGGGCATTTTTACAGTGTCTGCTCCTGTTTTAAACCACCTGGAAGTGAATGGACCTAGAGTTTGAGACTGTCCTACAAATGGGTCAACATGTTTTATTCCCATTTTCAGGTTCCTTTGTTTAATACGCGCTCATTTAACGATGACCAAAAATATCACAGTCCAGAGCTGAAACTGATTCGTGTAAAGGTAACAGCTGTTTTACATTTTAAGAACTGCTGAAAATGCATCACTGTACATAGGCACATGTAGCACAATCAACATCTCATTCTGTGCACTGTAAAAATTACAACGTTAGCAAGCAATTTTATCATCTACACAGAATGCAGTTGAATTATTTGTTGTTGCTGACTAATTTATTTTTGTATTTATTTATTTTTGTATTTATTGATTTACAGGCTGCTTATAATATCTGGATTGGATAGGAATATTACTGAAAACAGTTATCAGAGCAGTAATATTGTTCAGAGAGAGTCAGAGATAAAGTTGCTTCTGGAGCTTGCCATTTTTTGCAGTGTGTGTGTTTTCTATGATACAGATGTATGCACTTTAAAGCCATGGCTGAAGGAAATCATATTCAGAATAAGTTCTGCGTTTTGCCATGGTGAGGCCATGGTGTTTTGTGATGATGATAAATTCATGTGTGGTGTACATGTTGCTGTCTAAATGTGATGTTCTGTGATGAAAAACTAATAAATAAAAGTAATCTATAATGCATTATGTTTGCTTTGTCTTCTGCTTTTCCTGCTGTCTATACAAAACAGGATATTGTTCATTTAAAAAAATCCAATTAACATACTGTCAGCTAAATCTTAATGTTTAAATATTTGTTGGAAGCAGCAGAAAAATGGGACTCTATAGCTGCTAAACTCTGCTGTAGCTAAGTCTTCCATTTGAGGAACTTTTTGGAGAAAGTCTTCTCACTGAAAACTGCCTTCTGCTGCAGGACGAACACCGAGAGAGTCGAGACTGGAGTTTGTGGGTGTCCAAACCAGAACAACGAGGGTGATAAATCTCTCTCTACAAGTGACTCATTTGCAAAACGAAGCTCAATCAGATACAGAGCAGGTCAGTCCTGTATGTCATGGCTGACTGCCTCTCTAAATTGCAGCATTTTATGAATAATTATTGAAAACTATATGTTAAATCAAAGCATGGATCTGCTCTGTCTGTCAAACATCACTGCTGAATGGGATAATAAAGAAATCAGCATCAGCAGGGCCTTTTTAGTTTTGGTTTTTCATTGCTCTCCGATTCTTTTGATCAACAAAAGTCACTCTTGTTAGTTTGCTTTGCTTGAAGCTAGAAGTTTAAAGAAAAAGTGAGTTGACCGAAGGATAAGTCTGACAGGAGAACAATGTGAGGCAGCAGAACTGATACACTGAGAACAAGTAAGATGAGGTAAGATTTGACTAATGCAATTAAACTGATGGATAAATCACATGTGAAGCTGTCTTAATTTTATTCTGACAAAATTTTCATGGGTAAAGCTGCTGCAGCTATGACTGGATTAACCTCCTGGCAAAAGTTAGTTGTTGGGCCTTTGTTGAACCCCACAGGGGTCAGGGTCGATTTGCTCTCAGACACTCAGCAACTACCTTAGAGCGGAAATGATTTTTTGATTCATCAATTGACTACTTGATAGTAAACGAATTGTCAACAGTTGTAATAATCAACTAATCAATATGTTTGATTAACTATTCAAGACATTTTTACGGGGCTGCACGGTGGCTGGGTGGTTAGCGTTGCCTCACAGCTAGAAGATCCCCGGTTCACGTCCCGGTTAGGACGTCTGGGATCTTTCTGTGTTCTCCCTGTGCAGTATGGGTTTTCACCGGGTGCTCCAGCCTCCTCCCACAGTCCAAAAACATGCTGAGGTTAACTGATGACTCTAAATTGTCCGCAGGGGTGAATGAGAGTGTGCTTGGTTGTCTGTCTCTATGTGTGGTCCTGTGATAGACTGGCCACCTGTCCAGGGTGTCCCTTGCTTTCACCTGAGTCGGCTGGGATAGACTCCAGCCCCTCCGTGACCCAACAGAGGATTAAGTGGTGTATAGATGATGGACAGATGGAAGTCATTTTTAAATTTAAAGGTTTGCTCCTTTCATGAATTTCCATGATAGTAAACTCAACATATACGAACTGTAACTATATAAAAGATAGATTTTGACACAGAGTCAACAAGACAAGATCATCGTTGGTATTATCCTTCAGTTGTGTAAATTTCTTACAAGATCAAGTTATTTAGACCCAGATAATCTGGAGAAAACCTAACCTTTCAGTGCCTGTGGGGATCTGGGTTAGTAATCCAGGCTTGGCTGCAGTGGTCAACATTTGGTTTTCTAAAATAGTCAATTCTTGATGTACTGATGCTTACAGGTAACTTCAAATGCACGGGACAAACACAGGTGGGAATAAAAAAGCGATGTAGACTGATGTTTTCTCAGAAACAGAGAGAAGACAGAAAACTGAAGAGAGGCCAGCCCCCTCCATTTGAAAGAAACAAACCCACACTAAACACTAAACAGGCACAGATGACTGAGATGTTTGAAATTTTCTGTTTCTTTGTCGGCAGCATCTGCAGCAGAGGACAGTCACTGTGATGATGATGATGAGGACTGTAAGCAGGATGAAGACTACACCAACCCACGCTCCAAGACTCAAATCTGAGGGAGAGTCACAATAAGAGAGTCAGTCGAATCATTCGTCACTTTACACACACACACACAGCAATTTCTAACCAGTAGTGGCTGCACAGAACAGCGTTTTGATGTGTCGGCTGACGGGCTGTCTGCACGACCTGCTTTGGATATAGGAAACATGAACCATGTCTAACTCAAAACAAGCTAAACAAGGATTCATGTTAATAATCCATCAATATACATTGTTACATGTGTATTATATGTGACGTGTGTTTTCATCCTTATGTATGGTTTACTGTTTCAAAATTCAATGAAATACAGTGTTGATGATAATTATTTACCTTTGTGTCTTTAATGACTGAATGAGCGATCTTTCATTGAATTTACCATATCACAGTATAATTAAACTACAAAACAAAGACAAAGTGAGGAAGTGCATTGCATGGCTGTGTTGTCCAGCAGAGAGCAGCACAGACCCATCGATGCCATTTAGGAAGCAGTTCCAATTAAGTCTCAACACTCAATAATAAAAAAGGCTGAACGGAGTGTGGTAAGGTGTCTTCAGTGGGGAATTTTTACAGTTATAAAGTGGTTGGGTTTTTTGTGTGCTTTTTTTAATCTCAAGCATTATCTGTTGGATTCCGCTTCAAGACATGTTCTATATTGTCGATGGTCAGAAAGGAAGACCGTGTGTATTTCACTTTATTTGTTTAATTAGAATTAATTTGGGCATTCATTATTTGAGGGGTTTTCCTATTGGAATTGAAGCCTGTAACTTGGAGTGGTATTTTTTACATTTAGACTAAACAACTCTAAAGACTAAAGGTTTGAGGAATACCAGTTGAGTGCTTAACAGTATACCTCAGATAACTAACGACCCAAGGTATGCAGTTAAGGCCTAAAGATACACATGGTGTTTAGGGTGAGGCATAGGCAAGAAAGCTTTCATAGCTTTTCCTACTCATTTACTTTGTGGTCATTCTTCTAAGCACACTAGACAAAAGGTTTAATCCAAAAGACCACAAGCAGGGCTTGGATTTTCTAAGTCTGTGGCTGTGGCCCAGCCTTTGTTAAAATGTTTCATTTCTAATTGCAAAAGAGTTTTTGAAACCTTATCCATCACATGTGGGTTGATATGCAAAGTCCATGTGGGGTTAAGCTGGCAGCACAAAGTTGTGACTGTTAGGAGTAAGTTGTGATTTCATGTTATAAAGTGAACTGCATAGAGTCCACCTCCTGTGTAGTGTAGTGTGGTGTGGTATAGAGTGATGCAGAATAGTATAGTATGGTGTAGTGTAACTTCTAATGCATCAATTATAGTGTATTGTAGTGTAGCACAGTTTAGTGTAGTGTAGTAATAGTATAGTGTAGTATAGTGTGGTATAGAGTGGAGTGGAGTGGAGTGGTGTAGTATAGTGTAGTGTACTGTGGCATAATGTAGCATTGTGTAGTGTAGTGTAATAAAGGGTAATGTAGTGTAGTGAGTAGTTTATTGTAGTGTAGTGTAGTGTAATATAGAGTGATATGTTGTGTAGTGACTAGTGTAGTATAGTGTGGCATAGAGTGATGTAGTGCAGTTTGTAGTGTAGTGTACTGTAGTGTAGTATAGAGTGATATGTAGTGTACTGTCTAGTGTGGGATAGAGTGATGTAGTGTAGTGTGTAGTGTAGTTTAGTGTAGTGTAGTGTAGTGTTGTTTAGTGCAGTGTAGTATAGAGTGGTGTAGTGTAGTTTAGTGTAGTGCAGGGGTCTCAAACTCCGGTCCTCGAGGGCCGCAATCCAGCATGTTTTAGATGTTTCCTTCTTCCAACACACTAGATTCAAATGATCAGCTCATCCTGAAGCTCTGCAGAAGCCTGATAACGATCCTGATCATTTGAATCAGGTGTGCTGGAAGAGGAAAACATCTAAAACATGCTGGATTGCGGCCCTCGAGGACCGGAGTTTGAGACCCCTGGTGTAGTGTATACAGAAGGTGTGCACCTTGCAGAACGTTTCCACGTCCACCCGTAGTACACTGCTGTGTGCTCCAGGTTCCCATCTGGGTGGGTTTGGGTCTGGACGGGATGAAAGCTGCCACCATAAAGCAGTAACTTTGTCCTGAATCCAGCTGTGACACCTCCGCCACACTGGAACCACTGACGATGTCTCTCTGTCAGGTGGAAATAAGACACATTACAGTCACCTACTTTTACCTGTATCTTACTCACCATTCTGACGGACAATTTTTTTCACTCTGTCTCTCTCTAAAATGCGAAAAACTCTCCCCTCCACAGATTTCTGTGTGTGCAATTTTAAATAGTAAGTGACAAAATTGCTCTAAAAGGGCAACAAAATTGTTAAGTTGAAAACTGAAAATAAGTAAAGGAATCACAGTGACTCAAACAGTGCACCCAAAATGAGTGATTTGTGTTATGTTGGTGGCAGGTAGAAAACAGAGCTCATCAGAGTACATAAAAGTGCCATAATGTATAATTATGGCTATCCTTCTGTGCAATACAATAGTAAATGGTCGCCACTTTCATATCGCTTTTTTAATCTTAAGTGCTTTAAAATGTATTTCTCCTTCACTCATTAGTGTGGCAGAGCCTAGTCTCCCATTGGGAGCATGGGACATGGAGGGTTCAGGGAACAGACCGCAAACCTTGTGATCAGTGGAAAATCCACAGTTCTACCTGAAACCATGGCCGGCCCAGACATGATAATGATGCCTGACATTAAATCTCTTAAGTTTCATGGCACCAAAATGTTTCTCTTCTGCCTCTGGGTGGGGATCTCGATCTGCTTTTAAGAAGATTTCTCCCCTCAGCATAATGTTATGTTTCTGTTTATATGGGTGAGTCAGGTTGGAGTCAGTGTTCATGGCTCATTGCTGTACCTTTCCTGTACTTCCGGACTTGTAGTAGCTAATCTTGTACTTGAGATCCTTTTGGAGAATGTCTCTGATGCTGAGTTGCTTCCCATTAGCATCATGAAGAGTGGTCAGAGGATCTGTGATGTTGACAATTACTTTGTTGTCATTGATGGCCTCCACACTGAACTTCACAGCACTGATGTTACCTAAGGAGAAGATCAACCAGAAGTGATGGTGAGACCACTTGTCAGGCTTATTCAGAGAGACTGGTAATGAATTAGTTATACGGTCAGTGTTAGACAGACTGAGGTGTTGAATGAGTCTATCAGAAACCTCTGCTGAATGCTTCTTCTGCTTGTTGAAGAACAGAAGAAGAAGGTTCTGTGTCTCCATACCATTTTCTCATTTCAAGTATGGTGTGCCTCAAGGGTCAAATCTGGGACAAACTTTAAGTTTTTGTACATGCTTTCTTAAGTGTACACCAGTTTAAGATGCAGCAATCAATTCATTTATTTTATAGGCAAAATTAACCTCAGTTAAAATAGCCACCAAGGCACACAGAATAACCTAAACTAGTACCTGCTAGATTCTGTGGTAAACAAAATGCCTTTGAACAAACCCAGTCATTCTCTTTCAAATGAGAGCTAATGAATTGTTTTACTCTGGCCACTGACTGATCAAACTAGGTGTAACTATGTTGGCAAGCTTTATGGGTAATGTAGACACATGCATGAAAGCAACCAAAGTATTCTTCTTCCTTGAGAAAACCTGGTGCCCACAGGACTGGGTTATACTGTAGTTATATTATGCATTGCAAGTACTGGAGATCTGGCTGCTGGCTAAAGAGGCTCACTCAAAGATTAGAATTATTATTTTTAAGAATAACAAAAAAATAACAATACACTATCTTAATTTTCAGACTAAGAAAAAGATTGTTTGTTGCACAGAGCTACTTTTCTTCTTCTCAGGGCCATTTCTGGAATCGAAAACAGTATGTGGCAAGTGCACCGTTTGCTTTTGTGTGCGTGTATTGAGTGAGTGTGTGCATGTGTATCTGTTTTTATGAGGGCCAATATTTAGGAGTGAAGACCATTTCCCCTCCTAGTGAGGACATTTTGACAGGGAGTTGAGGGTTCAGACTTAGTTTTAAGGTTCAGGTTAGAATCAGGTTCAGTTGTGTTCAAAGGTTAGGGTTAGCCATGTAGTTGTGATGATTAAAAGACCGAGGGAGTAAGTGGCTGGAGAATGCCAATGTTATGTCAATGAAGGTCCCCACAAATATAAGAAGTATAGTTTGTGCATGTGATGCTTACTCTCTTTATAGGGGTTGAACTGTGGAGAATAAGTGTGAGGGAAGTCTTCCGGATTAGAGTTATAGTCCATCTCTGCAGGTTCTGTTTGAATGTCAGCAGAGTAAGTCCTGTCAAACAAGAGTGTATATTAACATTTACTTAAATAAAAAAGATATCGTATGGTGGTTGTCTACCTGTTGAAGGTGTACTGGCAAATGACATAGACCTGCTCCTACCTGTCCAAGGGCATGAGGTGGGCAGTTAGATCACAGTCCATCCCTGACATTCCGCTGCAGTCAGGACTTTCTAACCAGTCTCCATCATCCCTGGTAGTCACAAAATGCAATTTTATAAAACAATACTGCAACATCTTGACATGATCAAGCATTTTTATTGAAGCTATATATACAGTTTAGTAAGTATTTAGTAAACTACAGATGAAATGTTTAGTAGGACCGGTACATTAGAGTGAAAATAAGAACAGTTGGAAGTTATTAGCTTTTCTGACTTATTGGGACAAGTATACATCTGATCCTCTGTGAAACCTGTCTACGGATAAAGGCAGTGTATTTAAACGATGCCACAAGAAAAAAAGGCTTTCTCAGTCACTGATTACAGAAAAATATGAATAGATGTAGTATTCTGTAAGAAGTGAGTACACCCTCGACCTCAGAAACTCATACTGCCTCCTTCTGTCACGCCCTCCACCTCTGCTGCCTGAGTGGCAGTCTCCTTTCCCCTTCTTTTCCCTCTTCCCCTTTCCCTCTCTCTCTTGCAGGTGGGCGTGAGCAAGGTGTGGGCAGCGAGGAGCACGGCAGGTGCAGCCACTTGTAATCAGCGGAGGAGGCACGCGTGTGATTGGATGATCAGCTCTCACTCTCCCGGTTATAACCACGCTCCACATGCTCCTCGATGCCAGACCGTCGTTTTGCCTCAGTCAGTTGCCAACCTCTGCTCTCGTTCTGTCTGCTCCGTTTGCTCTGCACCCTCGCTATTGCTAACGCTATTCCCTCTCCGCTTCCAGTTGGTCCCCCGTCTGCCGTCCACGTGTGCCTCCTCCGGTTCAGCTCATCCACTGCCTCCACTCCGCCAGTAACCCAGCCACCGCCAGGATTCCAGTCGTGGATCGCCACCCCCACTCCCGGACCTCAGCTCACCACCCAGCCTGCCTGCCTGCCTGCCTTCGCTCCCACCTGCTCCGCTCACCTGCTCCGTCGTGCCCCCCTCTCCGTTCAGGTTCAGTAGCATTAGCATTAGCATTAGCGTTAGCCCGTCTGGCTCAGTTTCCCAGTGTCTTGGTTGCTATCAGCTCATAGGTTTTCGTAGCTCGCTTTTTGTTTGTATCAGCTCGTTGGTTTTCGTAGCTCGCTTTTTGTTACCTGTTCGTTTTTTCAGCTCGCCTTTTGCAGCTCGCTTTCTGTTGTTACTTTTAGTTCGTTTTCAGCACTCGCTCGCTTTTAGTTTCGGTTTTGGTTTATTGGTTTGGTTTCCTGCTGTGCAGTGATCTTCTGTTTCCGTTGTTGTAATAAACATTGTTATTTTATATATCTGTGTGCCGTGTTTCTTTGCCTGCGCCTGAGTCTCTGCACCGTTCGTAACAGTACGGTCTGGCCAACATGAGCTCAGCAGGCAACGAGACCGGCACTAGTCCTGCCCTTAGTGAGATAGACCTGCAGCAAGCCATAGCTCACCAGGGCGTAGTGATAGGGCAGCATGACTCTTTGCTACAGAGTCTTGTGGAGAGTAACCGCGCGCTGATAAATCAGGTCTCCCAGCTCACGGGGAGGATTAGCACGCTAGCTGCCCATTCGGCTCCTGCTGCCGTTACGTCTATGGCCGCACCCGTTAGCAGTGATCCAGCTAATGCTAGTTTCACGGCCAGCGGTTCAACTCGTGAACCGCATGTGCCCGTTCCTGAACGCTATGACGGCGACATTGGTTCCTGCCAGTCTTTTTTGACTCAGGTTTCGTTAGTCTTTGACTTACAGCCTCACTCTTACGCCGCAGATAGGGCCAGAGTAGCTTTCCTGGTTAGCCTCTTGTCAGGCCGAGCGAGAGAGTGGGGTACTGCGGTGTGGGAACGCCAGGAGGCGATCTGCGGCTCCTATGCCGCTTTCACCGCCGAGATGAAGAAAGTGTTCAACCATCCGGTGCAGGGAAGAGATGCCAGTCACCGTCTTCTGTCCATGCGTCAGGGGAACCGGAGTGTGGCGGACTTTTCCATCGAGTTTCGCACTACAGCGGCGGGGAGCGGATGGAACGATGCAGCTCTGCAAGGAGCATTCTACGCAGCTCTGCAGGACGGCCTCAAGGATGAGCTGGCTACCCGAGATGACGTGCGCAGTCTGGATCAGCTCATTGACCTGGCCATCCGGATCGACAACCGGGTCCGCGAGCGGCGGAGGGAAAGGACCCTCCGCTCGGAGTCTCCACGGGCCCTTCCGTCTACCTGCCAGAGCCCTCCACCTTCTTCCCGAATCGTTCCTGACCCTGAGCCCATGCAGCTGGGACGCAACCAGCTGTCCGCACAAGAGAGGCAACGCAGGCGGGACGCCGACACCTGCTTATACTGTGGGAAGACTGGTCACTACCTCGCTGCCTGTCCCCAGCGTACAGTAAAAGCACGGGCTCACCAGTAGCTGGGGAGATACAGGTGAGCCATCTATCGTCGTCTTCCCCAAATCGGCTGCAGCTCGCCGCCTCCCTCTGCTGGCAATCCCAGTCTGTACCTGTACAAGCCTTCATCGACTCTGGTGCCGAGGAGAACTTCCTGGACCTTCAGCTCGCCCGTCAGATGGGCATTCCTTTGGAGTCCCTGGAGCCCCCCCTGGAGGTCCGAGCCTTGAATGGGCTCCACCTAGCCAAGGTACAGCAGAAAACTGTTCCTGTCACGTTGTTTTTGGCCGGCAATCATCGGGAGAAGACGACCTTTTTCGTTATAGATCACTCCAGTCCCCCCATGGTCCTGGGTTATTCCTGGCTTCGGGCGCACAACCCCCACATCGACTGGAGGAAAGAGGAAGTGATATCCTGGGATCCCCGGTGCCATGAGACCTGTCTGCACTCAGCTCTGACCCCTGCTGACGCCACCAGCCCTGTTCCGGACGCCCCGGTAAAGTTGGACTCCGTCCCTCCCGAGTACCATGACCTCGCTCCGGTGTTCAGCAAGGAGAAAGCCTTGTCTTTGCCCCCTCATCGTCCCTACGACTGTGCTATTGAGCTCGTTCCCGGAGCCACTTTACCCACCAGTCGGTTGTATAACCTCTCCAAACCGGAACAAGGGGCCATGGAGACCTACATCCGGGACTCCCTCGCTGCTGGCATCATCCGCCCGTCTTCGTCGCCTGTGGGGGCAGGATTCTTCTTCGTGGACAAGAAGGACAAGACCCTTCGGCCGTGCATCGACTTCCGTGGTCTCAACGACATCACCATTAAGAACACCTACCCCCTGCCACTCATCAACTCCGCCTTCACCTCCCTGCACGGGGCATCCGTGTTCACCAAGCTGGACCTCCGCAACGCCTACCACCTCATTCGCATCCGCGAAGGGGACGAGTGGAAGACGGCATTCAACACGCCGCTGGGGCACTTCGAATACCTGGTCATGCCCTTTGGACTCACGAATGCACCCGCCGTCTTCCAGAACCTGATCAACGATGTGCTCCGGGACATGATCAACCGATTCGTATTCGTCTACCTAGATGACATCCTCATCTACTCGAGAGACGCCCAGGAACACACCCGCCATGTCCGCCAGGTCCTCGAGAGGCTGCTGCAGAACCGACTCTTCGTGAAGGCCGAGAAATGTGAGTTCGGAGTACCTACCGTTTCCTTCTTGGGGTACATAATCTCGGCGGGGGAGGTGAGAATGGACCCTCTGAAGCTGTCCGCTGTTAGGGACTGGCCCATTCCGGAGAATCGGAAGCAGCTGCAGCGTTTCCTGGGCTTCGCCAACTTCTACCGTCGCTTCATCCGGGACTACAGCAAAGTGGCAGCCCCGCTCACCTCCCTCACTTCGGTTAAGCGGACCTTCTCCTGGACTCCTGAGGCAGACCAGGCCTTTCACTCCCTGAAGCAACGCTTCACCTCCGCACCCATCCTGACGCAGCCTGATCCCCACTTGCAGTTCGTGGTGGAGGTGGATGCTTCGGACATTGGGGCAGGGGCGGTGCTGTCTCAACGTTCCCCCGCCGACAACAAGATGCACCCCTGTGCCTTTTTCTCTCGGCGGCTGTCCCCTGCCGAGAGGAATTATGACGTAGGCAATCGAGAGCTGCTAGCGGTGAAGCTAGCTCTGGAGGAATGGCGTCACTGGCTGGAGGGGGCGGAGCAGCCGTTCATCGTTTGGACCGACCACCGGAACCTGGAGTACATCCGATCGGCTAAACGACTGAACGCCCGACAGGCCCGCTGGACGCTTTTCTTCGGCCGCTTCAACTTCACCATCACGTATCGGCCGGGGTCCAGGAACGTCAAGCCAGACGCATTGTCCCGCCAGTTTTCCTCCCAGGAGACCCCCGGCGAACCTGAACCCATTCTGCCTGGAACTTGTGTGGTGGCTTCTCTCACTTGGGAGATCGAGTCCGTGGTTCGCCGGGCCCAAGAACAGCACCCCGACCCAGGTAACGGTCCTACTAACCGCTTGTTTGTTCCTGATCCAGTTCGCTCTCAGGTCCTGAGCTGGGCGCACTCTTCACGGTTGACCTGCCATCCTGGGACTGCACGCACCGTGGAGGTCCTGCGGCAGAAGTTCTGGTGGCCCACGCTGGAGAGGGATGCTAAGGAGTTCGTGGCCGCATGTTCCATCTGTGCCACCAGCAAGACCTCCAATCGGCCGAGTTCGGGGCTCCTTCAACCGCTGCCTATTCCTCATCGACCCTGGTCCCACATCGCAGTGGATTTTGTCACTGGGCTTCCCCCATCCCAAGGTAAAACTGCCATCCTAACCATTGTCGACCGGTTCTCCAAAGCCGCCCATTTTGTCCCCTTAGAAAAATTGCCCTCTGCCAGGGAGACGGCCGATCATCTGGTGAACCACGTTTTCCGACTCCATGGGATACCTGCCGACATAGTGTCCGACCGGGACCACAATTCACGTCGGAGGTTTGGAGAAATTTCTGCTCTGCGTTGGGGGCCACAGTCAGTTTAACCTCTGGTTTTCACCCGCAGTCCAATGGTCAGACGGAGCGGACCAACCAGTCACTGGAGACCTTCCTGCGATGTATGACCTCGGAGAACCCTTCCGCCTGGAGCAGCCTCCTCCCATGGGTCGAGTATGCGCACAACTCCTTGTCTAATGCTTCTACCGGGCTGTCTCCGTTTCAGTGTTCCTTGGGATACCAGCCGCCCATGTTCCCCTCCCAAGAACGGGAGATCTCCACCCCGTCTCTCCAGACCTTTCTCAGGAGGTGTGAACGGGTCTGGAGGCGCTCGAGGGCCTCTCTGATAAGGGCTTCGCGGAGAATGGAGGGGCAAGCCAACCGTCACCGTTCTCCTGCCCCTGTCTACTCCCCGGGCCAAAGGGTTTGGCTCCGGGCTAAGGACTTACCTCTCCGGGTGGAGTCTAAGAAGATGGCGCCCCGGTTCGTGGGGCCTTTTGTTGTTGAGCGCATCATTAATCCCAGTGCGGTCCGCCTGAAGTTGCCCTCCTCGATGAGGATCCACCCCACGTTTCATGTCTCCCAAATTAAACCAGTGAATGAGAGCGCTCTGGCCCCCCCTGTCCGTCCCCCTCCACCACCCAGGATGGTGGACAATGCCCCAGCGTACACCGTGCGCCGCCTGCTGGATGTTCGTCGTCGGGGACGTGGTCTCCAATACCTTGTGGACTGGGAGGGATACGGTCCAGAGGAACGCTCCTGGGTACCCAGACGCCAGATCCTGGACCCTGCCCTGATCCGGGAGTTCAACCAGAGGAGACCTGACCGGAGGATTCGTGCACCTGGAGGTGCACGTAGAGGGGGGGGTACTGTCACGCCCTCCACCTCTGCTGCCTGAGTGGCAGTCTCCTTTCCCCTTCTTTTCCCTCTTCCCCTTTCCCTCTCTCTCTTGCAGGTGGGCGTGAGCAAGGTGTGGGCAGCGAGGAGCACGGCAGGTGCAGCCACTTGTAATCAGCGGAGGAGGCACGCGTGTGATTGGATGATCAGCTCTCACTCTCCCGGGTATAACCACGCTCCACATGCTCCTCGATGCCAGACCGTCGTTTTGCCTCAGTCAGTTGCCAACCTCTGCTCTCGTTCTGTCTGCTCCGTTTGCTCTGCACCCTCGCTATTGCTAACGCTATTCCCTCTCCGCTTCCAGTTGGTCCCCCGTCTGCCGTCCACGTGTGCCTCCTCCGGTTCAGCTCATCCACTGCCTCCACTCCGCCAGTAACCCAGCCACCGCCAGGATTCCAGTCGTGGATCGCCACCCCCACTCCCGGACCTCAGCTCACCACCCAGCCTGCCTGCCTGCCTGCCTTCGCTCCCACCTGCTCCGCTCACCTGCTCCGTCGTGCCCCCCTCTCCGTTCAGGTTCAGTAGCATTAGCATTAGCATTAGCGTTAGCCCGTCTGGCTCAGTTTCCCAGTGTCTTGGTTGCTATCAGCTCATAGGTTTTCGTAGCTCGCTTTTTGTTTGTATCAGCTCGTTGGTTTTCGTAGCTCGCTTTCTGTTACCTGTTCGTTTTTTCAGCTCGCCTTTTGCAGCTCGCTTTCTGTTGTTACTTTTAGTTCGTTTTCAGCACTCGCTCGCTTTTAGTTTCGGTTTTGGTTTATTGGTTTGGTTTCCTGCTGTGCAGTGATTTTCTGTTTCCGTTGTTGTAATAAACATTGTTATTTTATATATCTGTGTGCCGTGTTTCTTTGCCTGCGCCTGAGTCTCTGCACCGTTCGTAACACCTTCAGCAGAAACAACCTGCTGTAGGCAGTTTGCATATTTGCCTGTCAGTCTCTGACATTGGATTTTTTTTAAATTTGGGACCACTCTTTAATGAAAAATGTCTTCAGGTGCAAGATCTTTAAAGGTGATCTTGCACAGACTACTTGTTTCAGATCTCCCTGCAACATTTCAATGGAATTCACATCTGGGCTTTGGTGAGGCCATTTCAGAGCCCTCTATTTCTTCTTTTTAAACAATTCCTTGGTGGATTTGAGGGTCATTATCCTGCTGAAAAGTCTGTTTCCAGTTCAGCTTTTGGAGAGATGGCCTCACAATATCTTCAAACCACCTCTGAGAAGAATGCGGAATTCACTGTTGAATTAATGACTGCAAACTTTCCGCTCCTGAAGACAGCGAAGTAAAGTCAAGCATGACATTTCCACCACCATGTTTTTCTCCAGAGAAGCTGTCTTTGTCCTGCACCATACATGTCCACATTACCTTGGCCAAACATCTCTATCTTTGTTTCATCTGTCCACATCACAGCATTTCAAAAGTCCCACTCTTGGCTGTATGTTCACCGACAAACTGTACTTTTGCTCTAATGCTCTTCTTGAACAGTGAAGGCTTTTTTCTGGCACACCTTCCATCCATGTCAAAATTGTGCAGTCTCTTTCTGATCGTCGGGGTAGCATTTTAAAGCCAGCAGCTGCAAAGTTACCTGTAGATCTTAGGAATAAAATCTGAGGCTCCTGGAGACTTCTTTTTGCTTCAAACGCACTGCTCATGTGCTGAATGTGCTGGGTTGGCCAGTCCTGGCAGTTGTGTGAAATCTACACACCTTAGAGATGATTTCCACCTTCTCTAAGGAAGTATAATGGACCCCTAATTTGGAACCCCTGATTCTAATCCTATGTACTCATTTTTTTCATGTGACTGATCAAATGTTTTTTATTTATCTAATATTTAAAATGACAACAACATGTTTATTCCATGTGCCATTTTGTCGTGTATATCACTTGTTGGCACTGAGAGAAGAAACATGCAGCAAAACTGGAACAACCATGCTAATGACAGCAGAAAGGATCTGTATACTACTAATACAACTTTAAAGCTACATGTAAAACAGCAGTGCATGTGTGCAGGTTTTTTTCTGAAAGGTTAAAATATAAGCATATTTTTAAAATGAAAGAAAGAAAATGTATTCAATCTGAAATATTTTGTCATTCATTGTTTACCTTAAAAAACACTGCAAAGGTTGTGCTTTGTTTACAATGTTTAGGAACCGGTCAACACCGAACAAAACTAAGTAGAACAAATCATGGCAGTATAAAAACACTGTGGCGTCTTTGTGTGTGATAGACCTTCAGTTTGTGTATCATTTTAAATTGTCTGTGACAGCAGAACAATGTCAGAAGCTGGTGGAGAGCATGTCAAGATGCATGGCTGCAGTCATCAAAAACAATGGTTATGCAATCCAGTACTAACTCCTGTGTGTATCATGTGACTAAAACAGATAGAAAAGAAGACATGGAATGTCTAAAAGCACTGTTGTTGGCAGTACAATGCCACCATAGCTATTGATGTAAGAACTGGAGGGATTTTGGTTACTATCAAGAAAACCATGGAGAAAGGCTGCATATCAGCTCTTAAATGAAACTGTTGTGAGCTATTTTTGTTGTTGTCATTATATCTGTCCAAACAAATGTACCTTTAGTTCTACCAGGCATTAAAATGAACAAGAAATTGAGGAAAGCAAGGGTGGTCTAATATTTTTTCATGACTGTAAATCTGTTTAGACTGACAAATTGCAGGGACCGGGCTCCCTTGGTGGGGCAAAAATCAAGCTGCCATAAAAGAAATCATACAACTTTAGTAGTAAAAGTGCACTCAGAGGATGCAGTCCCCTGCCAAGATTAAGGTCCTGACCTGTAATTTCTTTGCCCATGTTGCTCCTCTCCAGCAAGTTTCATGAAATTCAGCTAAGCTGTTTTTGCATAATTCTGCTGACAGGCAAACAAACAGCACTGAAAACATACCACTGCCTAAGCAAGTTCAAATAAGGTTAGGTTAAAGTTAGATTAGAGTCATTTTACGTTTTGGCTCAGGTGTGTGTGTGTGTGTGTGTGTGTGTGTGTGTGTGTGTGTGTGTGTGTGTGTGTGTGTGAACTCACATAGAGTACAGGACATTGTATGTGTAGTCAGATGGTTTGGCGGTCCAGCTGAGAATGGTGGTAAAGTCCAGCGACACCCAGTGAACATTCTCTGCTTTGGGGACAGAGTTGTCATCTGTGAATGAAATAACACAACATTTACTTTCCACTTTTCAATGACCTTTACCGTTTTCTTGTTTTCTGTTTTTTCAGTGAGTAAATGTAATTAGGTATCACATTAAAGCATATACCAACATTTAAAGTCAGCTGAGGAAAAACCTCTCCATCCTCTTCTTGTACACAAACAGACCCTAATTAAAGACAGACTTTGCCAGTGAGCAAAGCTGAACAGGGGCCAAAGTTAGGCTGTTACATAATAGAAACAATCCTTTCAAGTAGTGCTTTTACAGTGTTCATACAATTAGATTTAGTGTGTGTGTGTTCAGGAATCACACAACATTCATTCTTGTAAAATTCCATTAGGTTCTCATCACATCTTTTAACTCGAATGTTCTGGAACATTTTGTTTGGTTTATGGGCTGTGCTAACATTCCCACATGTCTACAAAAATGCTGTCTCATGGTTAGGGAACTACATGAGATGGCTAGTTCCTTGCTTAAATTGCCTCCACAAAGTAACTGAAGAGTTACACCAGGTATGTGAGCAGCACATAAGTGGTGCACATGTTCTGCAATGTGTTTTGCAGCAAACACAAACTTAAATTTTTTGTGTCAGGTACTTTTACACATTCCAGAGATCAACAGGACATCAGATTCTAACAACCCGACTCTTTCCAGAAGGGCTCGCAGGCAGCATTAAGATCATAAACAGGGGCGGGTGAAGAGAGGTGGCCTAAGGACTAAGTCTAACATTGCATCAGCTTTCTCTACCCAGCATCTTTCTCACTAATGTACGGTTGCTGGCGAACAAAATGCAGCTGCAGATTACTCATGCACAAACTAACTACCTCAGGCATACAGGGTCATCCTCCTCCCCAACCTAGGTCAGTCGAACAATGTCTTACTGGTCCTACTCCCCAGGTACTACCCCTCACCAAATGTGTGAAAAAAGCAGTGAGAATAGTTAAAATGTGCCCAGAGGGAGCTGACTCTGCACGACAGCAACAGTTTCAACCACTGACTGGAGTCTATTTGTGACTCAAGCCACTGTTGATTTTCATATGGACATAGATACTTTTGTCACATCGGTTCTGGTCTATATTAACAGCAGCATTAACAGTATTAGCACCCTCAAACAAATCACAATGTTCACAAATCAGAATCCATGGAAGAACAGAGATGTCTGCCAATTGCTGAAGGCGCACAACGCCACTTTCAGATCAGGTGACGTTTAATGAAGCTTAAGGTTTATCCAGCGCCAATCTCAGCCAGAAACAAAGGACCAAGGAATATTTAAACAATTCTTACCCCTGATACGTGGCAAGACATTCAGGCCATTATCTAAAACAAACCGCCTCCTTCCCTTATGAGCTTAACAGCTTCTGTGTTCACTTTGTAGGGACAACCAGGAGACAACCATCAAGACTACACTCCCTGCAGACCACCAACTCATCACACTCTACCCAGTCAACGTGTGTGCTGTGCTGAGCAGCATTAAGGCCTGCAGGGCTGACTTCCTAACCAACAGACTCCAGTTTGTGAGGTTTGGCAATTGCATATTCTCAACACTGACTTTGAACACTGGTGTCCCACAAGGCTGTGTCCTTTGACCTCTCCTCTACTCCTTGTTCACCTACGACTGCACACCTGTACATGGTTTCAGCACCACTAGTAAGTTTGCAGACGACACACCAGTGGTGGGTCTCATCAACAACAATGATGCTACAACCTACAGGGAAGAGGTTCAACACCTGTTAGCATGGTGCGTCAGCACAATACCCACAATGCTAGCAAGACCAACAAGTTCATTGTGGAATTTAGGAAGATGAAAGACTGCACACACAACCCCATCCATATCAATGGAATGGAGGTAAAACATGTTTCCAGCTTCCAGTTTCTGGGTGTCCACATCTCCAAGGACCTGTCTTGGATCCTCAACACCTTGACCCTGATCAAGAAGGCTCACCAGCATCTCTTCTTCCTGAAGAGACTGAGGAAGATCAACTTGACTCCAAAGATCCTGGTGAACTTCTAGTAACTTCTAGCAGGTTCAGGAACAGCTTCTTCCCCTCAGCTGTCACTCCACTGAACTCTGCACCACTATGACAACCCCCCACCCATCCATGTTTACCCTGGACTTACACTGTATAAACCAACCGTTCCATTTTTATTGTTTACAATGTACGTACTGTTCACGCTGTTTATATGCAGCATATATGCTCCATCCCATGTTCTATAGATGTTCACACAGTTAATAGTTTTCATACTGTTAATCCTGTATATATACACACTGCATATATCACATTGCATTAGTACTGTTTACACTGTTCACATTGTCTATACTGTTCATACAGTTTATACGATCCTTACTATGAATACTGTTTACACTGCTCATACCACTATTTATCTCTACTTGTAGATTTAGATAATCTGTTTTATATTGTATCCATACATCTATATATCATATCGGTGTGGTCATAACACTCTGTCCATACTGTGAATTCTGTTTATGCTTTAACATACTGTATATACCGTACTGTAAATAGTTCACTTTACTGTAGCTTTTGCAGTTTTGGTGAGGTGCTACACTGCAAGTCATTGTCTTAGTACTTCTACTCAGCAATAACGATAAAGTTGAATCTAATCTAATCTATCTATCTATCTATCTATCTATCTATCTATCTATCTATCTATCTATCTATCTATCTATCTATCTATCTATCTATCTATCTATCTATCTATCTATCTATCTATCTATCTATCTATCTATCTATCTATCTATCGTTCGTGTGATTACATGTGATTTTACCTGCAGTGATGATACTCCATGCTGACAAAAAGAGTCCCAGATTAAGCAGAGTTTTCACAGATGCCATGGTAGCACAACAGTCTCTTTTGTTCCTCGTTTTCCTGGTATTGCAAAAAACTGTTTGGACTGAGAAGAAGTAGCTGCTGAAGATATGTTCCCCTAGGTTGCAGCTGCTCAGGCTGAGTGCCGTTTCCGTTCAGCAGGACAGAGTGTGGGAGCTGAAATGGGGTGGGGTTAGGGGACTGTTCAGGGTTCTGCCTCACTCCGCCTGCTAATCCTTCCCACATGCCTGCCTGCACATGGGGGGTTCTACAACAGTTTGCTCACTCTGAATTCCTCCTCCTTTTGCCAAAGCACACGTGAAGAACATGAATACCCTCTGGCTGACACACCACACAACTTTTAAAGTTTTACTGTCTCCTAGAAATTCTGATGTTTCAGTGCACAAAGAAGCATGAGTAACTACTTATGGTAACATTACAGTCATCAGAATTCTTTCTGCATTCTGCATCATGCTGCTCATCCATTCAGAGGCTTCTTTGTGAAAACCAAACAGCTTGACGCCCTGTTGCCTTGACAACACATGGACTTTGTCCATGTGGCCTAGTTTAATTTCTGTATTAGTATTTAGGTTACCAGGAAACTTATTCAGTTCAATTCAGTTTTGTTTTTATAGCACAAACTCACAACATATGTCATCTCATAGCACTTAAGATACTGAGGTACAGACCTTAAGAATTATAAACATAAAATAACAGGGAACCCAACAATCCAAAGTTGCTTTTGGATTCCCTATGAGCAGGCAGTCAGCGACAGTGGGAAGGAACCAAAAGATTAAAAAAAACCCTAGGATGGGGGGGACTCTGACAGAACCAGGCTCAGGGAAGGCAGCCATCTGCCTCAACCAGTCAGGTGATCCTGAGCAGCCCTAACTATATGCTTTATCAAATGAGAAGGTTTTAAGCCTAATCTTAAAAGTCGAGAGTCCAATGGAACCCATGGAAACATAAATATGTTTGCCATTGTGTTCTTTCTGAGCAGGACATATCAAACAGCAGCTTTAAGGCAAATCAATACAACAGCTACTAATGATGTTAACAATACTCTAATATGGGCTCTGTCACCTCACACCTCGAAGATCCCTGGTTCCTGGCCTCTGCCTGGGATCTTTCTGTGTGCAGTCTGCATGTTCTCCCTGTGCTTACCCGGGTTCTCACCAGGTGTTCCAGCTTCACAGTCCAAAAACATGCTGAGGTTAATTGGTGATTCTAAATCATCCATAGGTGTGAATGTGAGTGTGCTTGGTTGTCTGTCTCTATGTGGCCCTGTGATAGACTGGTGACTTGTCCAGGGTGAACCCTGAGTCAGGCTATACCCTACAGAGAAGTGCTGTACAGATAATGGATGGATGGATTAATACTCTAATACATGCTTTAACACTGACTTGGTGTTGGTTTCGTTTAGCTAACACAGGTTTCTTCTAGCCCCTGTAAGATAAAGTAAGATGAGAGGCGATAAGAGAGTAAACTGACTTTTTTCTCTTTTCTTTTGGATGGCTGTTCATTCCATTTAATATGACCTGTGTGTGTGTGTGTGTGTGTGTGTGTGTGTGTGTGTGTGTGTGTGTGTGTGTTCATCTATACAAATTTTAATGTTATTTACCTGCCCTCTGCTCTCCATCTATTAGCCCTCTGGGACAAGTGAGCAGGGAAAGAGGCAAAGGAATGTGGGTTAGAAGAAAACAAACTGAAACAGATCGCAGCTAAAACAGCGGGTATTTTGGATTCCTGTTAAGAATCCGTGACGCCGTGATTTCATCTATTTAAGGTAATGGCATTTGGGTCCATCAGACATCTGCAGTGAACATCTGGGACGTGTTCAGACAGACACAGTGGCATTGAGCAACTGTGTGGGAACACTGCAGCAGTATGTATCATTTGGGGGAAACCTCCTGGTGACCATTAGGAACCATCTGACTGTAGCTGGACCTCGCCTCCAAATATGTACATAGAAACTCAGAGAAACACTTATTTCCTCCTAAAAATACACTAACGTACAACTCTTTTGCACTGGAGCTATAATTTTTTCGAAAATCAACATAATGAGGGAACACGCCCTCAAGGTCGCCCCAGGAGGACGTGGGACACGACAGTCAAGAAGGACCTCATGGAACTGCGTCTATCACCAGGGGACTCTCTTGACAGGACATGCTGGAAGAAGGCAATAGGTGAACGTCAGACCCTGAGCCCAGGAGACCTGACGTAAAAGATGATAGTGATGATGATAATACTGAGGAAACATTACTGACAGTTACTAATATGTTTATAGTTATATCCAGGCAGTTTAAGGTTAGGGTTGAACACAATAGAAAAACAGGAAATAGGACAAAAGTAGCACATATTGGCATTTTGTAGATTTTCTAGACAGAAAAAAATAAAGGCCACAAACCCCAGACTCTGGAGGCACAGTACTGATCTTATGAGATCACACTTCCTGGATTGGAACAAATGTTGTAGGAGAAAATATTCTGAGCCAAAATGATGAATATTGTCCAATAATAATAATAATAATAATAATAATGCATTTTTTAGCATTATTATTATTGAACAAAAAAAGAGTGTTCATTATGCAAAATATGTCGCAGAATTTCTGAGTGCTTTGGAAAATCATTTCTTTGTAGCCCACAGTGTACAGGTCATGCTAACATGGTTACAAACAGGAGTGTTTCCACCTATTTACTTCTACATACATTTTAAAGATCAACCAAATTGTGATGAATCATGACAGCATCAGTTACAAGAACTAACCATGAAGCAACAAACATTGAAATCAGAATGAAAAACACTAACAGAAACTGAAAGTTGTAAGGGGGTTTTATTTGTTGAAGGGGGTAGAGAGAGGAGAGAGACACGCAGCACAGGGTCATGAACCGGACTTGAACCCATGACCACCGCTGGCAACCTGCACCTACATGGTAACGCCCTAACTCAGTGAGCTGTACAGCATCCCATGGCTTTTGAATCTTGTATTTCTCCATTACCAACCATGAGTGAAATGATAAATTTCCCCATGACGTTTGGAATCATTGACGTGATCAAATCCTTTGATGACTCCATTATTAGTCAGATCAGGCTAAAAAGGTTGGAAATGTCCATGTTTACTTAAACTGCCAAACAATAGCAGTCAGTATCAAAAAACTGTTTATTAGTAATGATGATGCATTTTGTAAAATTTTAACACAACACAGAGCAAACAATCAGTGTACCAAGAGGATCCAAGATGCAAAATAACATCTGTAGAACTTCCTTAACTTTCTGTTGATTGTCAGTTAAGCAGTTGTGTTGGGGGCACAGAGGAGGGTCAGAGTTCTGCTCAGAGATTGAGAAATCATTCCACACAGCGCAGGAGGACTTTATTTATAAGTCTCTCAAACATGAGTGAAACTACCCCACCCTGCTTTATTGAACCTCCACCTGTTCTTGGATGCCCTGGTGACGATCAGAAGGACCCTTGTGAGAAAAGCATTTTGAAGCAAATAAAATAAATATGAATGCTTAAATTGTCCTCAGTTTTGTCATCAATGAAAAGACTGGACACATTCCATGTTTGAACTGTTGATGGCACTAGATGAAATATGAGGGAGTCATAACAATCAATCAGAGAACACTGGAAATGGAGCCAATGTTATTGAAATATTCTCCACTTAAGCAGATTAGATTAGCCTCATGGTGACATTATGGGGAAGAACTCAGAGAATCACCAACGTCGTCACTGATCAAAGTGGTGGGCTGACTGATCAACCTGGCTTTGAGTCTTTGTTGCAAGCATGGCTCCAAACAAAGAACAGCTACAGTCTTATCTGACACAGCATCATGAGGTCTTCATACCACCTTATCTGAACATGGAAAAAGATGAGTTCACTGAATACTTATGAAGAACTTTTTGCGAGCAACCCTAACCCAAAGCTGTGCTGCTTACTTCAAGTTTTGTTATAAATAAACTGAAACTGACAGCTGTTTTTGATCTCTGTGACAAAGACCACCAACACACACAATGAACAAAGCATCATCCAATTCCCACTGCTCTAGAGCATTTTGCAAAAACATTAAGTGTGTTTACATGGGCACGAGTATCCCATTACTGGGCTTATCCCAGTTTTATTACATCTGAGATGTTTACACTGAACATGCACATCCCGTTATTAGTTTGAACTGTTAGTATCTGCTTACTGATTACTGTGTTCTTTTCATGCAGGATGTGATTCAGTGATTCAGAGTAGAGAATAAACTACAGCCCACCGGCACACAGTTTACACAATATGCTTGTATAGCAACACACAAAAAACAGATTGTCCCATTGACATTGCAGTGCACTGAGCTCTAAACAGGTTGCCTACATATTGCCATGTTGTATTGTAGCAACTACAACTTCTTTTGCTCAGTGTGTGTGTCTGGCTTATAACATTATTTTTGTAATAACGTACCCAGCCTTATCCTGAAGCATTTCACAACAAAATCAGCACAAGTCTGTTTTGTACTCTTCTCAGTGTTCCAAGTACACTCCTGAGGGGTTTAAGTGGCGCCTCAGTCTGGCCTGTTACATCAGGGATGGGAGATTTCAAGACAGAAGACAGAGAGTGTAACATTTCAGCAGAATGCCTTCCCTATCTTGTTGTGGAGAAACCGTATGAGTAATATTTGTGTAAGGAATGCAGGTTTCCTGGAAATGTGCTGTACGAGCTCAGCATGTTGTCTCATAACCCAAATGGTTATAGGGAAATGTGATCACTCCCCTAGTCACTCTTGCTTTGATGCATGGGTTTGACTCACTGAGCTGCTGAATATACTCATGTCTCAGCCTTAGTTTGATTGCGTCAAACTATTCTGAGCAACCACAAAACAGTGAGCAAAGGTATGCTTGGAGAGGAAAAATTCCTCTTCTCCAACTCTTCAGCCTGGGTGTGGATCCATCATGCTTTGAGCTTTGTTGCAATAAATGGCACAGGAAACACTTCACTGAAAGAGGAAGGAATGGATTCAATTAAATAGCAGTAAATTCTGGAGGCAAACATTACAGCATCGGTAAAACAACTGAAGATGATGGCTTCTGAGACAGAATAACAATCCTAAACACTGCTCAAAATCCATTAAGGACTACCTCAGGAGACACAAGCTGGTGCTGTCTTGGTCCTCACAGTCCCCTGACCAAAACACCATCAAAAATTAATAGATAGATATGTTTACAAGTGATACTTGCTGGGGATGTTGGTATAGTATTGAACATACTTTTACTATTTTTTGCTTTGGGCCCTTTCCCTTTTGCTGGTACTTGTACAAAATGGATATTTCTCTTGATTAGTGTCCCAAATCTGAGTCCACCACTGCCTCAGTGATGCATTAATTCCATTCAGTCCATGGGTGTGGCATATCCAGACACTGCTCCAACACAATGAGCAGTACTCAGACACTCCTTATACTGGGGACAATAAAAGGCCACCCCAACATGTCACATGTTGACCAAAGCAGCAACGCCTCAGATGACTCTAGTCGTGAGGGAGCGTGCCATTGGCATGTTGGAAGCAGGAATGTCGACCAGAGCGGTTGCTGTGCAGCTGAATGTTCACTATCAGACGACAGGACGTTTGAGAGTTGGTTTCCAACAGACGGGCAGTACTGCAAATCACCTCATCCACGTCGGCCACGTGTGACCACCCCAGCACAGGATGGACAAATCCGGCTTGTTCACTTGCGGGATGGTCTCAGACCAGCGACACGTACAGCAGATGAAACCTTTGGTCTGACAACAGACGCATCACACCAACATGCCAATGACACGTTCCCTCACGACCGGAGTCATCTGAGGCGTTGCTGCTTTGGTCAACATGTGACATGTTGGGGTGGCCTTTTATTGTCCCCAGTATAAGGAGGGTCTGAGTACTGCTCATTCTGTTGGAGCAGCGTCTTTCCATGCTGATTTGCAGGAGGGTTTGCCAAAAGTGAAATGTCTCAGCAAAACTGCCTAACAGCTACCATTTGGTCAGGAGTTTGACAGGCAGCCTGGATTGCCAAATCCTTATTTCGTGTAAGGGCTATCATCTGATGAAATCAGCATAAGTACAGGTTAATGTCAACAATAAGCTGTTTTATCAACGTTATCAACACTGAACGTGTGTGATTAAGTTCCCTCTGTTATTTTATTCTCTTACTGTATGTGCATAAATGCCATCTGAGGTGTATTTTTTTTCCTTCAAGCATACTTTTAGTTACACATTAACCACGGTGATTTAGATGTGCTCTGAGAGACTCTACAGCTTAATATAGCAGCATACATGCCACACTCCAAAACACAAGAGACAGAATACCACAGCTGAGATCTTCAGGGACTGATATAAAGCTGGTTGGCTATCACCTGGAAATCTTCCAACTGCTCAGCTTGTGTAGGCTGCATTTTTCTCCTTCTGCAACCAATCTATTTCATTTGGGTTCAGGTCAGGGAATAGTGGAGGCCTGATTATGTGTTGCAGCATTGTGTTCCATCTAACTGCTTCTTGGTCAAACATCGCTTATGTAGCCTGGAGTTGTGTTTTGATTTATTGCCTTGATAAAACCCTGAATGGATGCCCTACTATGCTCAAACCAGATGGGACGGTGCGTCGCTGCAGAATGCTCCGGTAGCCATGTTGGTTCAGTGTTGCATTCTGAATGGATCACCAGCAGTGTCACCAGCAAAGCCCTTGACTGACCTTCATGTCTTAATGGTCTTGAGTTGTTGAGTGGTTCTTTACAAAATATGATTAGTAGTTAAAGTTGCTCTATTTTAAAACTTCTGCTTGAAAGTGGACAATAATGGGCTCCATGGATGGTATGGAAGTTACAAAATAATATCTTGATCTGTTTTTCAATGTATTTTTTATTTATATTTTGCCAAAAGTCATCACATTGCACCTTACGTCTATCCGCACAGGTACAGCTGCATAACCACGGCTTTAGACTTCTTTTTTTTTTACTACTGTCTCTGTGCTGGCAGATCTCAGAAACATGCAGGACAAAATGATGAAAATAAGACCAAGTTCATTACAGTGTCAGTGTATAATGTGTACAGAAGTGATATTTGGCTTCTAGGTTTTCACCTCTTCACTCCCCACAAGGAGAAACCAAGCTCCACACAGTGGGGATGTAGAAAGACAGCATGTTTATGGGAAGAGTGCAGGCAGTATGCCATCTAGGCACATTTATCTCCCAGTCAAAGCTTTGTGGGGTTTTGATTCACACTCTTTGTTAATTTTTAGTCAAGCTTGGCTGTCAGTTGGAACAAAGAGTCCTGGAACATCGTACTGCCATCATTACCTTAATTAAATTCAATAATGGGATTTCACAGTAATTGTTGGAGACATTTTTAATTCAGTTTGATTCAGTTCAATTCTATTTGTATAGAGCGAACCCTCGATATATGTCATCTCATAACACTTCAAATAGTAAGGTAGAGACCTGACAAATTATAAACAGAACCCAACAATCCAAAGTTGCCTTTGAGCAAGCAATCAGAAAGACGGGAAGGAACAAAAGACAAAAACTAAAATAGGTAGGGGGGAGAGGAAAACCTCAGACAGAACCAGGCTCAGGGAAGGCGGCCATCTGCCTGGACTGGTTTGGGTGAGAGTAAGGATGAGGGGGGAGGGGGACAGCAGAAGGGGTTGAGGTGGGGATAGCAGACGGAGAGCTATCCTGCTAGTAAGTTAGCTCCTTGCATCAGTAACCCAAACTTCCTCAGGCCAAATATTTTCTCACAGAGCATATAAACGGGTTTGTCTGTGTTTACATGGTGTAATCTCACTTCTCCTACACAACAACAAACCAGTTACACAGACTGAAGGACAACAAAGGCTTCTTTACCGGAAATAAAAGCCCCAAACTATTTTGAACCATCCATGGTGTTTTTTTCTGTTCTGCTGTTATCATTTTAGCATTTTAAACTGTAACCATTGCTTAGAGTTGGCTCCTGCTTTCTCAGTCTCACAAACACATTCAAAGAGAGAGTGAGAGAGTAATTAGAAACATCCCATGACTGCAGCAGAAAAACATGAACTCAGTCAAGCCTGAACTGCCAAACCCTGCCTTCTCACAGAAACTCAGTGCTCTGTGGGGCTGTGCTGACTTCTCTACAAAAGTTCCCAGAGAAAGACAGAAACAGTGGCAGGTTAAGTGAAGCTGAAACAAGGCTGCTTTTGTTTCCAGCGTTCCTGAACATTGACATGTTGGAGATTTCTATGGCAACAGTCACATCTATCTTATGTTAGCAGTAAAATCTAAATCTGCAGCCTGTACGTCTAGCTAACAGATTCACAAACTGGTTGCCAGTTTATAATACTTAGCAACATTTGGCTAATCACAGTCTACATTTTGTTTCCCAAGAATACCAGTAAAATACTTCTTATACATTTCAGTTTTTCAGGAAGAGTTTATTTAGATTTAACTGAAAATAATTGTAGTATGGGCCAAAAGACTGTTCAGATTAATTGTTGTTTGTATATCATTAGGTCATCTCATATTAATTTACATTAGTAAGGTCAAGATGTCACACTATTTTGGAAACCCAATAAGTCCTTCTTTAGCTGCCATGTCCTCCACCTCCGCCGGTCCCTAGAGGCAGTCTTCTCCCTCCTTTTCCTTTCTTCCTCCCTCTCTCCCTATCCTGAGTTTTCCTCTAGGAGGGCGTGTGCACGGCAGGCGGTGAGTCCAGGTGGACAGGTGTGGCAAACCCCAGATCATCTGATGAGGTGCACCTGATTGGAGCTTCCAGCCGCAACCATTTTCAGTCTACTGCTCATAAGCTGCCTCCAGTCAGTCCTTGACATCGACTGTGAAGTCACATTCAGTCAGTTGTGCATTCTCATTCATGTCCAGCTGCTACCTGCCTTATGCTTGTAGTGACCTTATTTTCTTTGTGTACAGTTCGGATCTCCTGCCAGTCTCATCAGCCTGCCTCTGCTTCAATATACACCTTACCACACCACTCAGCTGCCGCCACTCCAGCCACACCTGTCCGCCATTATCTGTGAACATCTCCTCTGACCTGCCATGCACCTTCCCTGCTCCATCAGTTGTGCTCAGCTAAGTTGTTTGTGTTATAAGTCAGTTAATTTGTCAGTCTGCTCTGTTAGTTTTGGTATTCTGCTGTTTGGTTCGTTTGAACTGCTCATTAGTAATTCTGTTGGCTCTCGCCTTACCTGCTTCTAGTCAGTGTTGGTCTGTTGTAAATAGTTTGAGTTCAGCCACTCTCCTAGCTTTGTATTACTTAGTCCTGGTTAGTGTGCTTTATTGTACCGTGCTTTTTCACTTATGAAAACCTTCACACTGATTCTTGTCCGCTGTGTTTCCTGCCTTGCAATTGAATCTCTGAACCGTATAACATTAGCAGCGCTTGGTGGCAGCAAGAAGGGAAATCTCAATTTTAACAGGAAGGAATCTCTGACAGAACCAGGCTGAGAAAGGGCAGCCATCTGCCTCAGCTGGCTGAGGTGAGATGAGAGGTTCTACTACTGTGAAAACACTGTTAACTCTGTTTCCGTAACATATTTTTCTGCATATTTTGAAGTATGGCATTGGAATAGCTGAAGGAAAAACCTTCTCAATTAGACAAATGTTTACATGCTTACTTGACCTAATGCACTTCATGGCACATGTAAACTTTTCTGAATAAGATGGAAAAACTATGAAGTGAACATTTAGCTGACAGATGACCGCCCAGCTAATTCTATTGTGTTTGTCTGTGGACAGCATAAATCATAACCAATACCAGCTGATATGAAAGAATGATTACAGCTTTCCCAACTGAAAACACCTCTGAAAGACCTCCATATTTCTTTCTCAGGGATGATTTCTTTTAAGAGTTTGGCAAAAACCTGGTTCTGTTTTTGTCTTCTCCTACTTGTTTATTACAGCCACATGTAATCTAACCTATACTGCCACCTTCTGATGACATGACATAGCCTAGTCATTCAAAAAGGTCACTTCAAATTGACTTTGCTGTTAGAAATGCAGCTGTTGTTCCTCAATGATGAGGTGCTGTTCAATATGATAGAATTTAAAGATATCCCCAATGTTTTCCCCTTGTTGCTTTAACAGAGTGTTGCATTCTGGGTTTGTAGTTCTTGAATAGGTTCTCTGTAAGATAATCAGTAAAACCCTTGTTTGCCACAAAGTTGTAACCATTACATTCCCCAAGCTTTATTGTTCTCCCCTTTACATGTTTACAATAATATAATACATGTACTGAGTCAGTATGTTTACTTACTGCATGTGCTAAATAATTGCACTGTAATTGGGAAGAATGCGCCTCAGTTCCCATCTGTGCCTTCACCAAAACACTAAACTAAAAATGTTTCATGTTAACCACTTTTTTTCAGCACCTGTCTCTTGGTGCTGTTGGTAATCCTGAAAATTTTCATGGTGATAACAACATTCAACCAAATCTGGCTTCTAACCTTGACTTCACGTCACATTTTTTTCCCAGCCACTACAGAATAGTCGTACCATTGTGGAAATGGGATAGCAGGGTGCTTGCTGATTTGTATTTTCAAGATCAAAGTTGAAGCTGCAGATAAAGATCATATAAAATATAATTCCCAACGTTTTTACTTTAAATGAGAATTCAGACTTTTAGACTTGAGCAGAAACAGCTTTACAAACACAGAGGGAGTCGGGGCCTGAAGAATGACAGAGTGCTGCTGCTGGCCTCTCTCCAACAGCAGAACTAAAACCCAAGGATCACTGGATCCACCCACAAGAGTCAGCGGGCCTCCTGAGACCACTTCGGTGCACATATGAGCTTGAGCAACTTGAGTGTGTTTGAGAAAGCTCTAACCGGCCATGTTAACTCTTACATGTGTCATTTGGACTTGGACTCTTTCTACAGTCATCAGGCACATGAACCGTTTAAAAACCTAGAATGTCTACTTTAAGTCCACTTTGTCTTCAGTTTCACCATCAGATGATTTGTACACATTTCAACTGCAGAAACTCTTTTTCTCTGATTGTAAAAGTGAATTATTTTTAGAGCCATGAAAATGTAGAAGTGTACAGCATGTATTCCTAAACACTTTACTTAATATTCATCTCTACCCTCCACCAAGTCATTAAATTAAGCTCATCATAAAATGCATATTGTATATGTCAAACAGAATTGCATTAATTGGAACATGAAATGTGATAGCATACACATTTAGAACATTTCCAGTGTTGTGTAAAAGTATTTGCCCCCATACAGAAAGCTTCTATTTTTGCATATTTGTCACGTATAAATGTTTCATATCATCAAACTAATTTTAATGTATAGCAAAGATAACCCAAGAAAACACCCAATGCAGTTTTAAAGTGATGGTTTTATTTACTGAAAGAAAAATGCTGTCCAGGTCCAGCCCATCTTGCCCTATGTGAAAATGTAATTTGGCTGCTATTCTACAAAATGAACAAATTAATTTGGCAATTGGGTTTATTTTCATCAGAGACACCCACATATAATTACTACCAGGCCTGTTGAATCTTAACATCACTAAATAGAACCTGTCTGGTATTGTGAAGTAGCGAAAGGCTCTCAAAAGCAGCACATGATGCCACGTTCTAAAGAGATTCAAGAACAGATGAGAAACAAAGTCACTGGCATTTATCAGTCTGGATAAGGGCACTGTCATCCTGGAACAGAACCCCCTCATCAAAATACAAATGTTTCATTGTGGGATAGAGGCGATTACAGACTGTACACTTCACACATATTCATTAACTTTGAAAAACAGGGTATGCATGACATGTTGACTTTGCTCTTCCTTACTGTTAAATCTTTGCATATTTCAGAGCAATAAAGTAAAACAAGAGCCCCGACTTCCAAGCATGTCAGGATGTAATGAAAGCTAAACAACTTCAGCATTAGACATCTGCCTCCCAACACAAGAACAACACGATATGCTTGTGTTATATCACTGAAGAATGTGTGTGAGTTGGATGGGCAGGTCTATCAAAATTCCTTCAGATTATGTTAAATTACATCCATGCAGTTACGCAATAGACTGTCCAACTCCACTGACTTTCAAACTGTGCAGACGTCACAGGCTGGCATTCACATTACCAGCTTAGCACACATTGAAGTATCTAAAGCTGTTGTTGTCCGTTCCAGACTGAATCATGAAGGTCATATAATTCTGCTCTTGTTGGTGAAACAGTGCCTCAGTGATATCTCTAAACTACTGTGGCCCTGAAGTGCAAATCACTAAAAACACAAATTAAATACCCAACTACAATATGACCGCCTATGGCCGAAATAGGTAGAAATGATTACATCTTCTTTGTCTTTTGTTTAATTCATGAAACAACATCTTAAATTAAAATACAGACTCTTTCAGGAAAAGTCAGGCACCAACAGGATTGGGGTTTTTTTGTTTGTTTAACAAAGTTATTGCTCATTAAAATTTCAAAACTGTCAAAATGACCATCATGGCTGTTCTAGTGTTTTAACCGCTACAGAACCGTCAAAGCCAGTGGCAGATTTTATAAAGTGTAGCCGAGACAAGGCTGCTCTCGGCAGGCAACTGTGAGCGCTGATCCCCTCGGTCGTAGCTGTCAAACCGGGACACTCACATCTCCGACATCGTTGGAGTAAATTTTTAAGCAGACTTTATCTTGATAAAAGGACCACAGGTTTGACGTTCATACCACCACTTTCTCGCCTCGAATAATCTTAAAACTACATTTTGTGCCACAATAACAGCAGTATTTACAAAAAACTTGTATTACCGTTGAAAGTTTTCTCCTACAGGCAGAATAACTTCTGCTTCAAAAGCTAAACGGTGTCATCCAATTAGCGATGTCTCATGTTGGTACCTACCTCTTCCGGTAGGTTAATGTAGTTGTGTTTTTTAATTTGTTGTTGTGTTTTTCAATTTGTTCTTGTGTCTAGTGATTTGTTGATGTGTGCACTTCAGGGCCACCGTAATAAACGGACTACATACGGATACAAGCTGTAAAAAGAGGCTAGTTGTGGCTAAATATGGATAGAAGGAGGCTTCAAAATGTCAAAGAGGTTCATGTGTTCCATAACAGTATACACAATAAAGCTGAATATACTCAGGCATTACTCCGACGTGTCACTGGGCTACAATCTGCCATTACTGAGAGCATGTCAGGATGTTTCTCTGAGTTTGGTGCGCTCTTGTGGCTGCTAATTGAATGAGCATGTAGATAACATAGTTACATTGTATGTTGATATCTAGCTTGCCACTACTTTGCAGTTTTTTTCTCAAATGCACACACTGTTATACAGTATTTTCTATAGTCTTTTCATATTATTTTTATTTTCCCATCATTGTTTGACTGTGTTGGATTTGGCGTGTTGTATTTGGTTTGTAACCTTTGCCTCCTTGCTTTTCCAGCAAACATTCATCGATTCTGTTATGTTAATTTTTAATTCTTGGCTGTCCTGCTTCGATGCAGCAGTGGAAGGATGGTTATTGTTGTGCTTGTTGTGACGTCACATCTGCTCAACCTGGCCTGGCCTGTGTTATTACAGTAATGACCATCTAGCATTGTGCCATTAACTGTCCAGCTGTCAAATAATCCTGCACCAATGAGAGAGAATGCTACAAGTGACAATCACTTAATGTTTGTGCAAACCACATTAGCTTCTCTTTTCTTTCCAGGTGTGCTAAATAGTTAATGGAAATAGGGTTTAAGGGAGATGATGTTTCTTAAAGGTCTGTGTAGATATTGAATAAACAACGTGATATTAGATCATTTTCTAAAAGCAACACAGTGTCCTGTTCAGACAGACTCGGTTCCAAAGCTGTGTTTTCTAGTTATTACTGTAGTTGTAAATATCAGTGGGATTTTAATTTAGATGTAGGTTATAAACTCTCTCTGTACTGTGCAGACACATAACCTACACCATTAACTTGGGCTTCTTCACTGGGTAAGTGTGCCAGTGCCCTTTGGTTTCCATGGTTACCATACAATCCTGTCACCACATTAATCTGGAGCTACATCCCTCGGCAACAAGAGGCACTTATGGAAGAGTGGTCTAGATGTAAGCCATCGCTGTCTTTCTCTACCTTTTTCTGTCTCTCTCTTTCTCTCACACATACTCTCTCACACACACACACACCGATAACTTCAGAAGCATTCAAGTCAATCCTAGGAACCAGCCTCAGTCTATGTTTGTTATTATAATTTCTTGGTTGCTCAGCTGGTATGAGAG
>CM045454.1:33165951-33297520 GCA_024666655.1 Dascyllus trimaculatus | reverse complement strand
ATTACTACCGGAGTGCTGTTATATGGTTTTCACAATACAGTTTGCTAATTTGTTATTGTTACTGATTATAGCAGGTTTAAGGTTACAGACACAGAAATGCTGTATAACAGTACATTTTATCTACTTGTCAGGTAGCAGTGCACATTCAATATCTCATGTAATGTCAGGATCCATTAGGCAGTCTGCATATGCAATGAAAAGTGTACATATCTAAGTATTCTCATATAAAATGAAAAAAAGGGAATGTTTGAGACAACGTTGTTGTGTATAATGAATATATATATTCCAGGAGACAGTCTACCTTGACACTGGAACAGACTCAGCAGGAACTGAACAAACATTTAAGCTCTTAATAAGTTTCCGTTCTGTCTACCTCATTACTACTTTATCATAATTGCATGACAACATTGCAAACCCAGTAAAAGTGAACACTGTATGATTTTCACACTTAATAGAAATGTGCAGGCAGGACAAACAAAAGTTATTGTGTGCATTGTTTAACCAAGACAATAGAGGTTCTATATGCAGCATTCAGAAGCATGGATGTCACCAGAGCACCGGCATCTTAGCATCAGTTTTATTTGCAACCAGAGCAGATACAAAAGTAGAAGTCGGGTATCAGACTGGCTTTTGTTCAGTGCATGTCATGCAGCTTTTCCACTGTCTCCTGAGTTACCATTTTCTATATCCCCTTCACAAAAGGAAACAACAAAAAATCTCCAAGTTAACAACCTACTTGCTAAAAATGGCAAGTTTTGCGAGATGGGATCTTGAAGTGAGGCAGGCCTACTGGGTTCTTTGAGGGAATTACCTATTTTAATGACAGTGTTCGCATCCTTGCATACAAATGTTCCACCTGAACAATTCCACATTACTATTTTACTGGGGCACCGTTGCTGCCTGCTGGGCTGAGCACTGCTCAAGACAATTTTTATTGGTTTAAGAAAATACAAACAAGCCAGCGTTTTTTCCCTTGCTACACACATGCTAGACTCAGGCTGCACTTTCACAATGCGGTGTGAGAGGTTGCTCTCTCAAAGGGAGGGACTAACATTCACTAACATGCACGTGCGGCTGAACCATAGATCAGAGAAGCTGGATTACAACACAGAGTGTCACTTCACTCTGCTACGGATGCATTAGTCTGCTGCTGTATTAATGCTATATAAATGTGCAAAATCTCATATGCAGAACCATTAAATACCAAACCGAACAATGCAAACATCATGTAGAAATCCAATTTGCGATGAAGTGGTCTAGCTCCACACAGAAACCTCATACAACCAAAGATGTTCCATGAGATAGCGACTGTACAGTGGAATCTTTGATAATACACACTTTACAGGATATTGTCTTGCAGTATGTGCCACCGTCACCTACCTCCATATTACTTTATTTCAGCTAAACATGAAGCATGCCTAGCACTGTTATCCCTTATTTTCCTCAGATGTTCAGAGTCAAAGCTCAAAGTCAGATTCCCTGTTTGGAAAACCAGTAAAGTAATGCCATAGTGGAACATGACAGCTTTCAGTTTGTTAGAAGCACATAGACAAATGCTGATGTACTGCCTGAGTTGACTTACCCACTGGTGGAATTTGTTGTTTGGGTTCAGAAAGAACTGAATAATGTTGATGATACAGTTGTCATATGTCCTGGAAGTTTAAAAACTCATGTAGAGGAATTTCTTTAAACAGGAGGGCATTGTTACAGTATTGTCATTGTGTACAATACAATACTCATGCTGAACACCTGATCAACTCCGTTAGAGCCAGAAGGGCATTTTTACAGTGTCTGCTCCTGTTTTAAACCACCTGGAAGTGAATGGACCTAGAGTTTGAGACTGTCCTACAAATGGGTCAACATGTTTTATTCCCATTTTCAGGTTCCTTTGTTTAATACGTGCTCATTTAACGATGACCAAAAATATCACAGTCCAGAGCTGAAACTGATTCGTGTAAAGGTAACAGCTGTTTTACATTTTAAGAACTGCTGAAAATGCATCACTGTACATAGGCACATGTAGCACAATCAACATCTCATTCTGTGCACTGTAAAAATTACAACGTTAGCAAGCAATTTTATCATCTACACAGAATGCAGTTGAATTATTTGTTGTTGCTGACTAATTTATTTTTGTATTTATTTATTTTTGTATTTATTGATTTACAGGCTGCTTATAATATCTGGATTGGATAGGAATATTACTGAAAACAGTTATCAGAGCAGTAATATTGTTCAGAGAGAGTCAGAGATAAAGTTGCTTCTGGAGCTTGCCATTTTTTGCAGTGTGTGTGTTTTCTATGATACAGATGTATGCACTTTAAAGCCATGGCTGAAGGAAATCATATTCAGAATAAGTTCTGCGTTTTGCCATGGTGAGGCCATGGTGTTTTGTGATGATGATAAATTCATGTGTGGTGTACATGTTGCTGTCTAAATGTGATGTTCTGTGATGAAAAACTAATAAATAAAAGTAATCTATAATGCATTATGTTTGCTTTGTCTTCTGCTTTTCCTGCTGTCTATACAAAACAGGATATTGTTCATTTAAAAAAATCCAATTAACATACTGTCAGCTAAATCTTAATGTTTAAATATTTGTTGGAAGCAGCAGAAAAATGGGACTCTATAGCTGCTAAACTCTGCTGTAGCTAAGTCTTCCATTTGAGGAACTTTTTGGAGAAAGTCTTCTCACTGAAAACTGCCTTCTGCTGCAGGACGAACACCGAGAGAGTCGAGACTGGAGTTTGTGGGTGTCCAAACCAGAACAACGAGGGTGATAAATCTCTCTCTACAAGTGACTCATTTGCAAAACGAAGCTCAATCAGATACAGAGCAGGTCAGTCCTGTATGTCATGGCTGACTGCCTCTCTAAATTGCAGCATTTTATGAATAATTATTGAAAACTATATGTTAAATCAAAGCATGGATCTGCTCTGTCTGTCAAACATCACTGCTGAATGGGATAATAAAGAAATCAGCATCAGCAGGGCCTTTTTAGTTTTGGTTTTTCATTGCTCTCCGATTCTTTTGATCAACAAAAGTCACTCTTGTTAGTTTGCTTTGCTTGAAGCTAGAAGTTTAAAGAAAAAGTGAGTTGACCGAAGGATAAGTCTGACAGGAGAACAATGTGAGGCAGCAGAACTGATACACTGAGAACAAGTAAGATGAGGTAAGATTTGACTAATGAAATTAAACTGATGGATAAATCACATGTGAAGCTGTCTTAATTTTATTCTGACAAAATTTTCATGGGTAAAGCTGCTGCAGCTATGACTGGATTAACCTCCTGGCAAAAGTTAGTTGTTGGGCCTTTGTTGAACCCCACAGGGGTCAGGGTCGATTTGCTCTTAGACACTCAGCAACTACCTTAGAGCGGAAATGATTTTTTGATTCATCAATTGACTACTTGATAGTAAATGAATTGTCAACAGTTGTAATAATCAACTAATCAATATGTTTGATTAACTATTCAAGACATTTTTACGGGGCTGCACGGTGGCTGGGTGGTTAGCGTTGCCTCACAGCTAGAAGATCCCTGGTTCGCGTCCCGGTTAGGACGTCTGGGATCTTTCTGTGTGGAGTTTGCATGTTCTCCCTGTGCATGTGTGGGTTTTCACCGGGTTCTCCAGCTTCCTCCCACAGTCCAAAAACATGCTGAGGTTAACTAATGACTCTAAATTGTCCGCAGGGGTGAATGAGAGTGTGCTTGGTTGTCTGTCTCTATGTGTGGTCCTGTGATAGACTGGCCACCTGTCCAGGGTGTCCCTTGCCTTCACCTGAGTCGGCTGGGATAGACTCCAGCCCCTCCGTGACCCAACAGAGGATTAAGCGGTGTATAGATGATGGACAGATGGAAGTCATTTTTAAATTTAAAGGTTTGCTCCTTTCATGAATTTCCATGATAGTAAACTCAACATATACGAACTGTAACTATATAAAAGATAGATTTTGACACAGAGTCAACAAGACAAGATCATCGTTGGTATTATCCTTCAGTTGTGTAAATTTCTTACAAGATCAAGTTATTTAGACCCAGATAATCTGGAGAAAACCTAACCTTTCAGTGCCTGTGGGGATCTGGGTTAGAAATCCAGGCTTGGCTGCAGTGGTCAACATTTGGTTTTCTAAAATAGTCAATTCTTGATGTACTGATGCTCACAGGTAACTTCAAATGCACGGGACAAACACAGGTGGAAATAAAAAAGCGATGTCGACTGATGTTTTCTCAGAAACAGAGAGAAGACAGAAAACTGAAGAGAGGCCAGCCCCCTCCATTTGAAAGAAACAAACCCACACTAAACACTAAACAGGCACAGATGACTGAGATGTTTGAAATTTTCTGTTTCTTTGTCGGCAGCATCTGCAGCAGAGGACAGTCACTGTGATGATGATGATGAGGACTGTAAGCAGGATGAAGACTACACCAACCCACGCTCCAAGACTCAAATCTGAGGGAGAGTCACAATAAGAGAGTCAGCCGAATCATTCGTCACTGTACACACACACACACAGCAATTTCTAACCAGTAGTGGCTGCACAGAACAGCGTTTTGATGTGTCGGTTGACGGGCTGTCTGCACGACCTGCTTTGGATATAGGAAACATGAACCATGTCTAACTCAAAACAAGCTAAACAAGGATTCATGTTAATAATCCATCAATATACATTGTTACATGTGTATTATATGTGACGTGTGTTTTCATCCTTATGTATGGTTTACTGTTTCAAAATTCAATGAAATACAGTGTTGATGATAATTATTTACCTTTGTGTCTTTAATGACTGAATGAGCGATCTTTCATTGAATTTACCATATCACAGTATAATTAAACTACAAAACAAAGACAAAGTGAGGAAGTGCATTGCATGGCTGTGTTGTCCAGCAGAGAGCAGCACAGACCCATCGATGCCATTTAGGAAGCAGTTCCAATTAAGTCTCAACACTCAATAATAAAAAAGGCTGAACGGAGTGTGGTAAGGTGTCTTCAGTGGGGAATTTTTACAGTTATAAAGTGGTTGGGTTTTTTGTGTGCTTTTTTTAATCTCAAGCATTATCTGTTGGATTCCGCTTCGAGACATGTTCTATATTGTCGATGGTCAGAAAGGAAGACCGTGTGTATTTCACTTTGTTTGTTTAATTAGAATTAATGTGGGCATTCATTATTTGGGGGGGTTTCCTATTGGAATTGAAGCCTGTAACTTGGAGTGGTATTTTTTACATTTAGACTAAACAACTCTAAAGACTAAAGGTTTGAGGAATACCAGTTGAGTGCTTAACAGTATACCTCAGATAACTAACGACCCCAGGTATGCAGTTAAGGCCTAAGGATACACATGGTGTTTAGGGTGAGGCATACGCAAGAAAGCTTTCGCAGCTTTTCCTACTCATTTACTTTGTGGTCATTCTTCTAAGCACACTAGACAAAAGGCTTTATCCAAAAGACCACAAGCAGGGCTTGGATTTTCTAAGTCTGTGGCTGTGGCCCAGCCTTTGTTAAAATGTTTCATTTCTAATTGCAAAAGAGTTTTTAAAAACCTTATCCATCACATGTGGGTTGATATGCAAAGTCCATGTGGGGTTAAGCTGGCAGCACAAAGTTGTGACTGTCAGGAGTAAGTTATGATTTCATGTTATAAAGTGAACTGCATAGAGTCCACCTCCTGTGTAGTGTAGTGTGGTGTGGTGTGGTATAGAGTGGTGTAGAGTGATGTAGTGTAGTGTGGTATAGAGTGCTGTAGAATAGTATAGTATGGTGTAGTGTAACTTCTAATGCATCAATTATAGTGTATTGTAGTGTAGCACAGTTTAGTGTAGTGTAGTGTAGTGTAGTGTAGTGTAGTGTAGTGTAGTGTAGTGTAATAAAGAGTGATGTAGTGTAGTGAGTAGTTTATTGTAGTGTAGTGTATTGAAGTGTAATATAGAGTGATATGTTGTGTAGTGACTAGTGTAGTATAGTGTGGCATAGTGTGATGTAGTGCAGTTTGTAGTGTAGTGTAGTGTAGTTTAGTGTAGTGTAGTATAGAGTGATATATTGTGTACTGTCTAGAGTGGTATAGTGTGGTATAGAGTGATGTAGTGTAGTGTGTAGTGTAGTTTAGTGTAGTATAGTGTAGTGTAGTGTAGTTTAGTGTAGTGTAGTATAGAGTGGTGTAGTGTAGTTTAGTGTAGTGTAGTATAGAGTGGTGTAGTGTAGTTTAGTGTAGTGTATACAGAAGGTGTGCACCTTGCAGAACGTTTCCACGTCCACCCGTAGTACACTGCTGTGTGCTCCAGGTTCCCATCTGGGTGGGTTTGGGTCTGGACGGGATGAAAGCTGCCACCATGAAGCAGTAACTTTGTCCTGAATCCAGCTGTGACACCTCCGCCACACTGGAACCACTGACGATGTCTCTCTGTCAGGTGGAAATAAGACACATTACAGTCACCTACTTTTACCTGTATCTTACTCACCATTCTGACGGACAATTTTTTTCACTCTGTCTCTCTCTAAAATGCGAAAAACTCTCCCCTCCACAGATTTCTGTGTGTGCAATTTTAAATAGTAAGTGACAAAATTGCTCTAAAAAGGCAACAAAATTGTTAAGTTGAAAACTGAAAATAAGTAAAGGAATCACAGTGACTCAAACAGTGCACCCAAAATGAGTGATTTGTGTTATGTTGGTGGCAGGTAGAAAACAGAGCTCATCAGAGTACATAAAAGTGCCATAATGTATAATTATGGCTATCCTTCTGTGCAATACAATAGTAAATGGTCGCCACTTTCATATCGCTTTTTTAATCTTAAGTGCTTTAAAATGTATTTCTCCTTCACTCATTAGTGGTAGCAGAGCCTAGTCTCCCATTGGGAGCATGGGACATGGAGGGTTCAGGGAACAGACCGCAAACCTTGTGATCAGTGGAAAATCCACAGTTCTACCTGAAACTGGGGCCGGCCCAGACATGATAATGATGCCTGACATTAAATCTCTTAAGTTTCATGGCACCAAAATGTTTCTCTTCTGCCTCCGGGTGGGGATCTCGATCTGCTTTTAAGAAGATGTATTGTTAAATCTTCTTATAAAAAGAATGCAAATGCCAAAGCCTGACTGTCTAAGTGAGGATTTCTCCCCTCAGCATAATGTTATGTTTCTGTTTATATGGGTGAGTCAGGTTGGAGTCAGTGTTCATGGCTCATTGCTGTACCTTTCCTGTACTTCCGGACTTGTAGTAGCTAATCTTGTACTTGAGATCCTTTTGGAGAATGTCTCTGATGCTGAGTTGCTTCCCATTAGCATCATGAAGAGTAGTCAGAGGATCTGTGATGTTGACAATTACTTGGTTGTCATTGATGGCCTCCACACTGAACTTCACAGCACTGATGTTACCTAAGGAGAAGATCAACCAGAAGTGATGGTGAGACCACTTGTCAGGCTTATTCAGAGAGACTGGTAATGAATTAGTTATACGGTCAGTGTTAGACAGACTGAGGTGTTGAATGAGTCTATCAGAAACCTCTGCTGAATGCTTCTTCTGCTTGTTGAAGAACAGAAGAAGAAGGTTCTGTGTCTCCATACCATTTTCTCATTTCAAGTATGGTGTGCCTCAAGGGTCAAATCTGGGACAAACTTTAAGTTTTTGTACATGCTTTCTTAAGTGTACACCAGTTTAAGATGCAGCAATCAATTCATTTATTTTATAGGCAAAATTAACCTCAGTTAAAATAGCCACCAAGGCACACAGAATAACCTAAACTAGTACCTGCTAGATTCTGTGGTAAACAAAATGCCTTTGAACAAACCCAGTCATTCTCTTTCAAATGAGAGCTAATGAATTGTTTTACTCTGGCCACTGACTGATCAAACTAGGTGTAACTATGTTGGCAAGCTTTATGGGTAATGTAGACACATGCATGAAAGCAACCAAAGTATTCTTCTTCCTTGAGAAAACCTGGTGCCCACAGGACTGGGTTATACTGTAGTTATATTATGCATTGCAAGTACTGGAGATCTGGCTGCTGGCTAAAGAGGCTCACTCAAAGATTAGAATTATTATTTTTAAGAATAACAAAAAAATAACAATACACTATCTTAATTTTCAGACTAAGAAAAAGATTGTTTGTTGCACAGAGCTACTTTTCTTCTTCTCAGGGCCATTTCTGGAATCGAAAACAGTATGTGGCAAGTGCACCGTTTGCTTTTGTGTGCGTGTATTGAGTGAGTGTGTGCATGTGTATCTGTTTTTATGAGGGCCAATATTTAGGAGTGAAGACCATTTCCCCTCCTAGTGAGGACATTTTGACAGGGAGTTGAGGGTTCAGACTTAGTTTTAAGGTTCAGGTTAGAATCAGGTTCAGTTGTGTTCAAAGGTTAGGGTTAGCCATGTAGTTGTGATGATTAAAAGACCGAGGGAGTAAGTGGCTGGAGAATGCCAATGTTATGTCAATGAAGGTCCCCACAAATATAAGAAGTATAGTTTGTGCATGTGATGCTTACTCTCTTTATAGGGGTTGAACTGTGGAGAATAAGTGTGAGGGAAGTCTTCCGGATTAGAGTTATAGTCCATCTCTGCAGGTTCTGTTTGAATGTCAGCAGAGTAAGTCCTGTCAAACAAGAGTGTATATTAACATTTACTTAAATAAAAAAGATATCGTATGGTGGTTGTCTACCTGTTGAAGGTGTACTGGCAAATGACATAGACCTGCTCCTACCTGTCCAAGGGCATGAGGTGGGCAGTTAGATCACAGTCCATCCCTGACATTCCGCTGCAGTCAGGACTTTCTAACCAGTCTCCATCATCCCTGGTAGTCACAAAATGCAATTTTATAAAACAATACTGCAACATCTTGACATGATCAAGCATTTTTATTGAAGCTATATATACAGTTTAGTAAGTATTTAGTAAACTACAGATGAAATGTTTAGTAGGACCGGTACATTAGAGTGAAAATAAGAACAGTTGGAAGTTATTAGCTTTTCTGACTTATTGGGACAAGTATACATCTGATCCTCTGTGAAACCTGTCTACGGATAAAGGCAGTGTATTTAAACGATGCCACAAGAAAAAAAGGCTTTCTCAGTCACTGATTACAGAAAAATATGAATAGATGTAGTATTCTGTAAGAAGTGAGTACACCCTCGACCTCAGAAACTCATACTGCCTCCTTCAGCAGAAACAACCTGCTGTAGGCAGTTTGCATATTTGCCTGTCAGTCTCTGACATTGGATTTTTTTTAAATTTGGGACCACTCTTTAATGAAAAATGTCTTCAGGTGCAAGATCTTTAAAGGTGATCTTGCACAGACTACTTGTTTCAGATCTCCCTGCAACATTTCAATGGAATTCACATCTGGGCTTTGGTGAGGCCATTTCAGAGCCCTCTATTTCTTCTTTTTAAACAATTCCTTGGTGGATTTGAGGGTCATTATCCTGCTGAAAAGTCTGTTTCCAGTTCAGCTTTTGGAGAGATGGCCTCACAATATCTTCAAACCACCTCTGAGAAGAATGCGGAATTCACTGTTGAATTAATGACTGCAAACTTTCCGCTCCTGAAGACAGCGAAGTAAAGTCAAGCATGACATTTCCACCACCATGTTTTTCTCCAGAGAAGCTGTCTTTGTCCTGCACCATACATGTCCACATTACCTTGGCCAAACATCTCTATCTTTGTTTCATCTGTCCACATCACAGCATTTCAAAAGTCCCACTCTTGGCTGTATGTTCACCGACAAACTGTACTTTTGCTCTAATGCTCTTCTTGAACAGTGAAGGCTTTTTTCTGGCACACCTTCCATCCATGTCAAAATTGTGCAGTCTCTTTCTGATCGTCGGGGTAGCATTTTAAAGCCAGCAGCTGCAAAGTTACCTGTAGATCTTAGGAATAAAATCTGAGGCTCCTGGAGACTTCTTTTTGCTTCAAACGCACTGCTCATGTGCTGAATGTGCTGGGTTGGCCAGTCCTGGCAGTTGTGTGAAATCTACACACCTTAAAGATGATTTCCACCTTCTCTAAGGAAGTATAATGGACCCCTAATTTGGAACCCCTGATTCTAATCCTATGTACTCATTTTTTTCATGTGACTGATCAAATGTTTTTTATTTATCTAATATTTAAAATGACAACAACATGTTTATTCCATGTGCCATTTTGTCGTGTATATCACTTGTTGGCACTGAGAGAAGAAACATGCAGCAAAACTGGAACAACCATGCTAATGACAGCAGAAAGGATCTGTATACTACTAATACAACTTTAAAGCTACATGTAAAACAGCAGTGCATGTGTGCAGTTTTTTTTTCTGAAAGGTTAAAATACAAGCATATTTTTAAAATAAAAGAAAGAAAATGTCAATCTGAAATATTTTGTCATTCATTGTTTACCTTAAAAAACACTGAAAAAGTTGTGCTTTGTTTACAATGTTTAGGAACCGGTCAACACCGAACAAAACTAAGTAGAACAAATCATGGCAGTATAAAAACACTGTGGCGTCTTTGTGTGTGATAGACCTTCAGTTTGTGTATCATTTAAAATTGTCTGTGGCAGCAGAACAATGTCAGAAGCTGGTGGAGAGCATGTCAAGATGCATGGCTGCACTCATCAAAAACAATGGTTATGCAATCCAGTACTAACTCCTGTGTGTATCATGTGACTAAAACAGATAGAAAAGAAGACATGGAATGTCTAAAAGCACTGTTGTTGGCAGTACAATGCCACCATAGCTATTGATGTAAGAACTGGAGGGATTTTGGTTACTATCAAGAAAACCATGGAGAAAGGCTGCATATCAGCTCTTAAATGAAACTGTTGTGAGCTATTTTTGTTGTTGTCATTATATCTGTCCAAACAAATGTACCTTTAGTTCTACCAGGCATTAAAATGAACAAGAAATTGAGGAAAGCAAGGGTGGTCTAATATTTTTTCATGACTGTAAATCTGTTTAGACTGACAAATTGCAGGGACCGGGCTCCCTTGGTGGGGCAAAAATCAAGCTGCCATAAAAGAAATCATACAACTTTAGTAGTAAAAGTGCACTCAGAGGATGCAGTCCCCTGCCAAGATTAAGGTCCTGTCCTGTAATTTCTTTGCCCATGTTGCTCCTCTCCAGCAAGTTTCATGAAATTCAGCTAAGCTGTTTTTGCATAATTCTGCTGACAGGCAAACAAACAGCACTGAAAACATACCACTGCCTAAGCAAGTTCAAATAAGGTTAGGTTAAAGTTAGATTAGAGTCATTTTACGTTTTGGCTCAGGTGTGTGTGTGTGTGTGTGTGTGTGTGTGTGTGTGTGAACTCACATAGAGTACAGGACATTGTATGTGTAGTCAGATGGTTTGGCGGTCCAGCTGAGAATGGTGGTAAAGTCCAGCGACACCCAGTGAACATTCTCTGCTTTGGGGACAGAGTTGTCATCTGTGAATGAAATAACACAACATTTACTTTCCACTTTTCAATGACCTTTACCGTTTTCTTGTTTTCTGTTTTTTCAGTGAGTAAATGTAATTAGGTATCACATTAAAGCATATACCAACATTTAAAGTCAGCTGAGGAAAAACCTCTCCATCCTCTTCTTGTACACAAACAGACCCTAATTAAAGACAGACTTTGCCAGTGAGCAAAGCTGAACAGGGGCCAAAGTTAGGCTGTTACATAATAGAAACAATCCTTTCAAGTAGTGCTTTTACAGTGTTCATACAATTAGATTTAGTGTGTGTGTGTTCAGGAATCACACAACATTCATTCTTGTAAAATTCCATTAGGTTCTCATCACATCTTTTAACTCGAATGTTCTGGAACATTTTGTTTGGTTTATGGGCTGTGCTAACATTCCCACATGTCTACAAAAATGCTGTCTCATGGTTAGGGAACTACATGAGATGGCTAGTTCCTTGCTTAAATTGCCTCCACAAAGTAACTGAAGAGTTACACCAGGTATGTGAGCAGCACATAAGTGGTGCACATGTTCTGCAATGTGTTTTGCAGCAAACACAAACTTAAATTTTTTGTGTCAGGTACTTTTACACATTCCAGAGATCAACAGGACATCAGATTCTAACAACCCGACTCTTTCCAGAAGGGCTCGCAGGCAGCATTAAGATCATAAACAGGGGCGGGTGAAGAGAGGTGGCCTAAGGACTAAGTCTAACATTGCATCAGCTTTCTCTACCCAGCATCTTTCTCACTAATGTACGGTTGCTGGCGAACAAAATGCAGCTGCAGATTACTCATGCACAAACTAACTACCTCAGGCATACAGGGTCATCCTCCTCCCCAACCTAGGTCAGTCGAACAATGTCTTACTGGTCCTACTCCCCAGGTACTACCCCTCACCAAATGTGTGAAAAAAGCAGTGAGAATAGTTAAAATGTGGCCAGAGGGAGCTGACTCTGCACGACAGCAACAGTTTCAACCACTGACTGGAGTCTATTTGTGACTCAAGCCACTGTTGATTTTCATATGGACATAGATACTTTTGTCACATCGGTTCTGGTCTATATTAACAGCAGCATTAACAGTATTAGCACCCTCAAACAAATCACAATGTTCACAAATCAGAATCCATGGAAGAACAGAGATGTCTGCCAATTGCTGAAGGCGCACAACGCCACTTTCAGATCAGGTGACGTTTAATGAAGCTTAAGGTTTATCCAGCGCCAACCTGAAGAGGGGCATCACAGGCCAAGCTCAGCCAGAAAGAAAGAACCAAGGAATATTTAAACAATTCTTACCCCTGATACGTGGCAAGACATTCAGGCCATTATCTAAAACAAACCGCCTCCTTCCCTTATGAGCTTAACAGCTTCTGTGTTCACTTTGTAGGGACAACCAGGAGACAACCATCAACACTACACTCCCTGCAGACCACCAACTCATCACACTCTATCCAGTCAACTTGTGTGCTGTGCTGAGCAGCATTAAGGCCCGCAGGGCTGACTTCCTAACCAACAGACTCCAGTTTGTGAGGTTTGGCAATCACATATTCTCAACACTGACTTTGAACACTGGTGTCCCACAAGGCTGTGTCCTTTGACCTCTCCTCTACTCCTTGTTCACCTATGACTGCACACCTGCACATGGTTTCAGCACCACTAGTAAGTTTGCAGATGACAAACCAGTGGTGGGTCTCATCAACAACAATGATGCTACAACCTACAGGGAAGAGGTTCAACACCTGTTAGCGTGGTGCGTCAGCACAATACCCACAATGCTAGCAAGACCAACAAGTTCATTGTGGAATTTAGGAAGATGAAAGACTGCACACACAACCCCATCCATATCAATGGAATGGAGGTAAAACATGTTTCCAGCTTCCAGTTTCTGGGTGTCCACATCTCCAAGGACCTGTCTTGGATCCTCAACACCTTGACCCTGATCAAGAAGGCTCACCAGCATCTCTTCTTCCTGAAGAGACTGAGGAAGATCAACTTGACTCCAAAGATCCTGGTGAACTTCTAGTAACTTCTAGCAGGTTCAGGAACAGCTTCTTCCCCTCAGCTGTCACTCCACTGAACTCTGCACCACTATGACAACCCCCCACCCATCCATGTTTACCCTGGACTTACACTGTATAAACCAACCGTTCCATTTTTATTGTTTACAATGTACGTACTGTTCACGCTGTTTATATGCAGCATATATGCTCCATCCCATGTTCTATAGATGTTCACACAGTTAATAGTTTTCATACTGTTAATCCTGTATATATACACACTGCATATATCACATTGCATTAGTACTGTTTACACTGTTCACATTGTCTATACTGTTCATACAGTTTATACGATCCTTACTATGAATACTGTTTACACTGCTCATACCACTATTTATCTCTACTTGTAGATTTAGATAATCTGTTTTATATTGTATCCATACATCTATATATCATATCGGTGTGGTCATAACACTCTGTCCATACTGTGAATTCTGTTTATGCTTTAACATACTGTATATACCGTACTGTAAATAGTTCACTTTACTGTAGCTTTTGCAGTTTTGGTGAGGTGCTACACTGCAAGTCATTGTCTTAGTACTTGTACTCAGCAATAACGATAAAGTTGAATCTAATCTAATCAATCAATCAATCAATCAATCAATCAATCTATCTATCTATCTATCTATCTATCTATCTATCTATCTATCTATCTATCTATCTATCTATCTATCTATCTATCTATCTATCTATCTATCTATCTATCTATCTATTGTGTGATTACATGTGATTTTACCTGCAGTGGTGATACTCCATGCTGACAAAAAGAGTCCCAGATTAAGCAGAGTTTTCAAAGATGCCATGGTAGCACAACAGTCTCTTTTGTTCCTCGTTTTCCTGGTATTGCAAAAAACTGTTTGGACTGAGAAGAAGTAGCTGCTGAAGATATGTTCCCCTAGGTTGCAGCTGCTCAGGCTGAGTGCCGTTTCCGTTCAGCAGGACAGAGTGTGGGAGCTGAAATGGGGTGGGGTTAGGGGACTGTTCAGGGTTCTGCCTCACTCCGCCTGCTAATCCTTCCCACATGCCTGCCTGCACATGGGGGGTTCTACAACAGTTTGCTCACTCTGAATTCCTCCTCCTTTTGCCAAAGCACACGTGAAGAACATGAATACCCTCTGGCTGACACACCACACAACTTTTAAAGTTTTACTGTCTCCTAGAAATTCTGATGTTTCAATGCACAAAGAAGCATGAGTAACTACTTATGGTAACATTACAGTCATCAGAATTCTTTCTGCATTCTGCATCATGCTGCTCATCCATTCAGAGGCTTCTTTGTGAAAACCAAACAGCTTGACGCCCTGTTGCCTTGACAGCACATGGACTTTGTCCAAGTGGCCTAGTTTAATTTCTGTATTAGCATTTAGGTTACCAGGAAACTTATTCAGTTCAATTCAGTTTTGTTTTTATAGCACAAACTCACAACATATGTCATCTCATAGCACTTAAGATACTGAGGTACAGACCTTAAGAATTATAAACATAAAATAACAGAGAACCCAACAATCCAAAGTTGCTTTTGGATTCCCTATGAGCAGGCAGTCAGCGACAGTGGGAAGGAACCAAAAGATAAAAAAAACCCTAGGATGGGGGGGACTCTGACAGAACCAGGCTCAGGGAAGGCAGCCATCTGCCTCAACCAGTCAGGTGATCCTGAGCAGCCCTAACTATATGCTTTATCAAATAAGAAGGTTTTAAGCCTAATCTTAAAAGTTGAGAGTCCAATGGAACCCATGGAAACATAAATATGTTTGCCATTGTGTTCTTTCTGAGCAGGACATATCAAACAGCAGCTTTAAGGCAAATCAATACAACAGCTACTAATGATGTTAACAATACTCTAATATGGGCTCTGTCACCTCACACCTTGAAGATCCCTGGTTCCTGGCCTCTGCCTGGGATCTTTCTGTGTGCAGTCTGCATGTTCTCCCTGTGCTTACCCGGGTTCTCACCAGGTGTTCCAGCTTCACAGTCCAAAAATATGCTGAGGTTAATTAGTGATTCTAAATCATCCATAGGTGTGAATGTGAGTGTGCTTGGTTGTCTGTCTCTATGTGGCCCTGTGATAGACTGGTGACTTGTCCAGGGTGAACCCTGAGTCAGGCTATAACCTACACAGAAGTGGTGTACAGATAATGGATGGATGGATTGATACTCTAATACATGCTTTAACACTGACTTGGTGTTGGTTTCGTTTAGCTAACACAGGTTTCTTCTAGCCCCTGTAAGATAAAGTAAGATGAGAGGCGATAAGAGAGTAAACTGACTTTTTTCTCTTTTCTTTTGGATGACTGTTCATTCCATTTAATATGACCTGTGTGTGTGTGTGTGTGTGTGTGGGTGGGTGTGTGTGTGTGTGTGTGTGTGTGTGTGTGTGTGTTCATCTATACAAATTTTAATGTTATTTACCTGCCCTCTGCTCTCCCTCTATTAGCCCTCTGGGACAAGTGAGCAGGGAAAGAGGCAAAGGAATGTGGGTTAGAAGAAAACAAACTGAAACAGATCGCAGCTAAAACAGCGGGTATTTTGGATTCCTGTAAGAATCCGTGACGCCGTGATTTCATCTATTTAAGGTAATGGCATTTGGGTCCATCAGACATCTGCAGTGAACATCTGGGACGTGTTCAGACAGACACAGTGGCATTGAGCAACTGTGTGGGAACACTGCAGCAGTATGTATCATTTGGGGGAAACCTCCTGGTGACCATTAGGAACCATCTGACTGTAGCTGGACCTCGCCTCCAAATATGTACATAGAAACTCAGAGAAACACTTATTTCCTCCTAAAAATACACTAACGTACAACTCTTTTGCACTGGAGATAATTTTTTCGAAAATCAACATAATGAGGGAACACGCCCTCAAGGTCGCCCCAGGAGGACGTGGGACACGACAGTCAAGAAGGACCTCATGGAACTGCGTCTATCACCAGGGGACTCTCTTGACAGGACATGCTGGAAGAAGGCGATAGGTGAACGTCAGACCCTGAGCCCAGGAGACCTGACGTAAAAGATGATGGTGATGATGATAATACTGAGGAAACATTACTGACAGTTACTAATATGTTTGTAGTTTACTAATATGTTTGTAGTTATATCCAGGCAGTTTAAGATTAGGGTTGAACACAATAGAAAAACAGGAAATAGGACAAAAGTAGCACATATTGGCATTTTGTAGATTTTCTAGACAGAAAAAATAAAGGTCACAAACCCCAGACTCTGGAGGCACAGTACTGATCTTATGAGATCACACTTCCTGGATTGGAACAAATGTTGTAGGAGAAAATATTCTGAGCCAAAATGATGAATATTGTCCAATAATAATAATAATAATAATAATAATAATAATAATAATAATAATAATAATAATAATAATGATAATGATAATAATGCATTTTTTAGCATTATTATTATTGAACAAAAAAAGAGTGTTCATTATGCAAAATATGTCGCAGAATTTCTGAGTGCTTTGGAAAATCATTTCTTTTTAGCCCACAGTGTACAGGTCATGCTAACATGGTTACAAACAGGAGTTTTTTCACCGATTTACTTCTACATACATTTTAAAAATCGACCAAATTGTGATGAATCATGACAGCATCAGTTACAAGAACTAACCATGAAGCAACAAACATTGAAATCAGAATGAAAAACACTAACAGAAACTGAAAGTTGTAAGGGGGTTTTATTTGTTGAAGGGGGTAGAGAGAGGAGAGAGACACGCAGCACAGGGTCATGAACCGGACTTGAACCCATGACCACCGCTGGCAACCTGCACCTACATGGTAACGCCCTAACTCAGTGAGCTGTACAGCATCCCATGGCTTTTGAATCTTGTATTTCTCCATTACCAACCATGAGTGAAATGATAAATTTCCCCATGACGTTTGGAATCATTGACGTGATCAAATCCTTTGATGACTCCATTATTAGTCAGATCAGGCTAAAAAGGTTGGAAATGTCCATGTTTACTTAAACTGCCAAACAATAGCAGTCAGTATCAAAAAACTGTTTATTAGTAATGATGATGCATTTTGTAAAATTTTAACACAACACAGAGCAAACAATCAGTGTACCAAGAGGATCCAAGATGCAAAATAACATCTGTAGAACTTCCTTAACTTTCTGTTGATTGTCAGTTAAGCAGTTGTGTTGGGGGCACAGAGGAGGGTCAGAGTTCTGCTCAGAGATTGAGAAATCATTCCACACAGCGCAGGAGGACTTTATTTATAAGTCTCTCAAACATGAGTGAAACTACCCCACCCTGCTTTATTGAACCTCCACCTGTTCTTGGATGCCCTGGTGACGATCAGAAGGACCCTTGTGAGAAAAGCATTTTGAAGCAAATAAAATAAATATGAATGCTTAAATTGTCCTCAGTTTTGTCATCAATGAAAAGACTGGACACATTCCATGTTTGAACTGTTGATGGCACTAGATGAAATATGAGGGAGTCATAACAATCAATCAGAGAACACTGGAAATGGAGCCAATGTTATTGAAATATTCTCCACTTAAGCAGATTAGATTAGCCTCATGGTGACATTATGGGGAAGAACTCAGAGAATCACCAACGTCGTCACTGATCAAAGTGGTGGGCTGACTGATCAACCTGGCTTTGAGTCTTTGTTGCAAGCATGGCTCCAAACAAAGAACAGCTACAGTCTTATCTGACACAGCATCATGAGGTCTTCATACCACCTTATCTGAACATGGAAAAAGATGAGTTCACTGAATACTTATGAAGAACTTTTTGTGAGCAACCCTAACCCAAAGCTGTGCTGCTTACTTCAAGTTTTGTTATAAATAAACTGAAACTGACGGCTGTTTTTGATCACTGTGACAAAGACCACCAACACACACAATGAACAAAGCATCATCCAATTCCCACTGCTCTAGAGCATTTTGCAAAAGCATTAAGTGTGTTTACATGGGCACGAGTATCCCATTACTGGGCTTATCCCAGTTTTATTACATCTGAGATGTTTACACTGAACATGCACATCCCGTTATTAGTTTGAACTGTTAGTATCTGCTTACTGATTACTGTGTTCTTTTCATGCAGGATGTGATTCAGTGATTCAGAGTAGAGAATAAACTACAGCCCACCGGCACACAGTTTACACAATATGCTTGTATAGCAACACACAAAAAAACAGATTGTCCCATTGACATTGCAGTGCACTGAGCTCTAAACAGGTTGCCTACATATTGCCATGTTGTATTGTAGCAACTACAACTTCTTTTGCTCAGTGTGTGTGTCTGGCTTACAACATTATTTTTGTAATAACGTACCCAGCCTTATCCTGAAGCATTTCACAACAAAATCAGCACAAGTCTGTTTTGTACTCTTCTCAGTGTTCCAAGTACACTCCTGAGGGGTTTAAGTGGCGCCTCAGTCTGGCCTGTTACATCAGGGATGGGAGATTTCAAGACAGAAGACAGAGAGTGTAACATTTCAGCAGAATGCCTTCCCTATCTTGTTGTGGAGAAACCGTATGAGTAATATTTGTGTAAGGAATGCAGGTTTCCTGGAAATGTGCTGTACGAGCTCGGCATGTTGTCTCATAACCCAAATGGTTATAGGGAAATGTGATCACTCCCCTAGTCACTCTTGCTTTGATGCATGGGTTTGACTCACTGAGCTGCTGAATATACTCATGTCTCAGCCTTAGTTTGATTGCGTCAAACTATTCTGAGCAACCACAAAACAGTGAGCAAAGGTATGCTTGGAGAGGAAAAATTCCTCTTCTCCAACTCTTCAGCCTGGGTGTGGATCCATCATGCTTTGAGCTTTGTTGCAATAAATGGCACAGGAAACACTTCACTGAAAGAGGAAGGAATGGATTCAATTAAATAGCAGTAAATTCTGGAGGCAAACATTACAGCATCGGTAAAACAACTGAAGATGATGGCTTCTGAGACAGAATAACAATCCTAAACACTGCTCAAAATCCATTAAGGACTACCTCAGGAGGCACAAGCTGGTGCTGTCTTGGTCCTCACAGTCCCCTGACCAAAACACCATCAAAAATTAATGGATAGATATGTTTACAAGTGATACTTGCTGGGGATGTTGGTATAGTATTGAACATACTTTTACTATCTTTTGCTTTGGGCCCTTTCCCTTTTCTATTATTTTAAAACTGTGAAAGATGGAAACATGAAAGAAATCGTGCTTAAAATCACTGTGAACGTTGCCTGTTAGAGACACTAAGTCAAATCAGCTCAACTCTTACTTCAGAGTTGTTCACACTGACAGAAAGTTTAAGTAATGGTCCCCAGAGTTTTGCGTGGCACTGTTGTACTAAAATTAGTGACATCTAGAAATGCCTTTACCATTGGCTTTTTGAAGTTCAGTGTGCACCGTGTTTGCACTGGTGAAATTTTAGAACATATCTTGAAAAACGATTTGCATCAACAGTTATTACACTGAACAACAATATAAACGCCTCATATGAAATATTGATGCCACATAAAGTGCGCCACCCAAGGTCAACGTATACTGTCTGGTACTTGTACTAAATGGATATTTCTCTTGATTAGGTTCCCAAATTTGAGTCCACCACTGCCGGTGAGCGTTTGCTCAGTGATGCATTAATTCCATTCAGTCCATGGGTGTGGCATATCCAGACGCTGCTCCAACACAATGAGCAGTACTCAGACACTCCTTATACTGGGGACAATAAAAGGCCACCCCAACATGTCACATGTTGACCAAAGCAGCAACGCCTCAGATGACTCCGGTCATGAGGGAACGTGTCATTGGCATGTTGGAAGCAGGAATGTCCACCAGAGCGGTCGCTGTGCAGCTGAATGTTCACTATCAGACGACAGGACGTTTGAGAGTTGGTTTCCAACAGACGGGCAGTACTGCAAATCCACCTCATCCACGTCGGCCACGTGTGACCACAGGATGGACACATCCGGCTTGTTCACTTGTGGGATGGTCTCAGACCAGCGACACGTACAGCAGATGAAACCTTTGGTCTGACAACAGACACATCACACCAACATGCTAATGACACGTTCCCTCATGACCAGAGTCATCTGAGGCGTTGCTGCTTTGGTCAACATGTGACATGTTGGGGTGTCCTTTTATTGTCCCCAGTATAAGGAGTGTCTGAGTACTGCTCATTGTGTTGGAGCAGCGTCTTTCCATGCTGATTTGCAGGAGGGTTTGCCAACAGTAAAATGCCTTAGCAAAACTGCCTAACAGCTACCATTTGGTCAGGAGTTTGACAGGCAGCCTGGATGGCCAAATCCTTATTTCGTGTAAGGGCTATCATCTGATGAAATCAGGTACAGGTTAATGTCAACAATGTGCTGTTTTATCAACGTTATCAACACTGAACGTGTGTGATTAAGTTCCCGCTGTTATTTTATTCTCTTACTGTATGTGCATAAATGCCATCTGAGGTGTATTTTTTTCCTTCAAGCATACTTTTAGTTACACATTAACCACGGTGATTTAGATGTGCTCTGAGAGACTCCAAAATGTGTGGCCTACAGCTTAATATAGCAGCATACATGCCACACTCCAAAACACAAGAGACAGAATACCACAGATGAGATCTTCAGGGACTGATATAAAGCTGGTTGGCTATCACCTGGAAATCTTCCAACTGCTCAGCTTGTGTAGGCTGCATTTTTCTCCTTCTGCAACCAATCTATTTCATTTGGGTTCAGGTCAGGGAATAGAGGAGGCCTGATTATGTATTGCAGCACTCCATCTAACTGCTTCTTGGTCAAACATCGCTTATGTAGCCTGGAGTTGTGTTTTGATTTATTGCCTTGATAAAACCCTGAATGAATGCCCCACTATGCTCAAACCAGATGGGACGGTGCGTCGCTGCAGAATGCTCCGGTAGCCATGTTGGTTCAGTGTTGCATTCTGAATGGATCACCAGCAGTGTCACCAGCAAAGCCCTTGACTGACCTTCATGTCTTAATGGTCTTGAGTTGTTGAGTGGTTCTTAACAAAATATGATTAGTAGTTAAAGCTGCTCTATTTTAAAACTTCTGCTTGAAAGTGGACAATAATGGGCTCCATGGATGGTATGGAAGTTTCAAAATAATATCTTGATCTGTTTTTCGATGTATTTTTTATTTATATTTTGCCAATTCAGAACAAAAGTCATCACATTGCACCTTACGTCTATCCGCACAGGTACAGCTGCATAACCATGGCTTTAGACTTTTTTTTTTTTTACTACTGTCTCTGTGCTGACAGATCTCAGAAACATGCAGGACAAAATGATGAAAATAAGACCAAGTTCATTACAGTGTCAGTGTATAATGTGTACAGAAGTGATATTTGGCTTCTAGGTTTTCACCTCATCACTCCCCACAAGGAGAAACCAAGCTCTACACAGTGGGGATGTAGAAAGACAGCATGTTCATGGGAAGAGTGCAGGCAGTATGCCATCTAAGCACATTTATCTCCCAGTCAAAGCTTCATGGGGTTTTAATTCACACTCTTTGTTAACTTTTAGTCAAGTTTGGCTGTCAGTTGGAACAAAGAGTCCTGGAACATCGTACTGCCATCATTACCTTAATTAAATTCAGTAATGGGATTTCACAGTAATTGTTGGAGACATTTTAATTCAATTTGATTCAGTTCAATTTTATTTGTATAGAGCGAACCCTCGATATCTGTCATCTCATAACACTTCAAATAGTAAGGTAGAGACCTGACAAATTATAAACAGAACCCAACAATCCAAAGTTGCCTTTGAGCAAGCAATCAGAAAGACGGGAAGGAACAAAAGACAAAAACTAAAATAGGCAGGGAGGAGAAGAAAACCTCAGACAGAACCAGGCTCAGGGAAGGCAGCCATCTGCCTGGACTGGTTTGGGTGAGAGTGAGGATGAGTGGGGAGGGGGACAGCAGAAGGGGTTGAGGTGGGGATAGCAGACGGAGAGCTATCCTGCTAGTAAGTTAGCTCCTTGCATCAGTAACCCAAACTTTCTCAGGCCAAATATTTTCTCACAGAGCATATAAACGGGTTTGTCTGTGTTTACATGGTGTAGTCTCACTTCTCCTACACAACAACAAACCAGTTACACAGACTGAAGGACAACAAAGGCTTCTTTACCGGAAATAAAAGCCCCAAACTATTTTGAACCACCCATGGTGTTTTTTTCTGTTCTGCTGTTATCATTTTAGCATTTTAAACTGTAACCATTGCTTCGAGTTGGCTCCTGCTTTCTCAGTCTCACAAACACATTCAAAGAGAGAGTGAGAGAGTAATTAGAAACATCCCATGACTGCAGCAGAAAAACATGAACTCAGTCAAGCCTGAACTGCCAAACCCTGCCTTCTCACAGAAACTCAGTGCTCTGTGGGGCTGTGCTGACTTCTCTACAAAAGTTCCCAGAGAAAGACAGAAACAGTGGCTGGTTAAGTGAAGCTGAAACAAGGCTGCTTTTGTTTCCAGCGTTCCTGAACATTGACATGTTGGAGATTTCTATGGCAACAGTCACATCTATCTTATGTTAGCAGTAAAATCTAAATCTGCAGCCTGTACGTCTAGCTAACAGATTCACAAACTGGTTGCCAGTTTATAATACTTAGCAACATTTGGCTAATCACAGTCTACATTTTGTTTCCCAAGAATACCAGTAAAATACTTCTTATTCATTTCAGTTTTTCAGGAAGAGTTTATTTCCCTAGTAGATTTAACTGAAAATAATTGTAGTGTGGGCCAAAAGACTGTTCAGATTAATTGTTGTTTGTATATCATTAGGTCATCTCAGATTGATTTACATTAGTAAGGTCAAGATGTCACACTATTATGGAGAGAAACCCAATAAGTCCTTCTTTAGCTGCCATGTCCTCCACCTCCACCGGTCCCTAGAGGCAGTCTTCTCCCTCCTTTTCCTTTCTTCCTCCCTCTCTCCCTATCCTGAGTTTTCCTCTAGGAGGGCGTGTGCATGGCAGGCGGTGAGTCCAGGTGGACAGGTGTGGCAAACCCCAGATCATCTGATGAGGTGCACCTGATTGGAGCTTCCAGCCGCAACCATTTTCAGTCTACTGCTCATGAGCTGCCGCCAGTCAGTCCTTGACATCGACTGTGAAGTCACATTCAGTCAGTTGTGCATTCTCATTCATGTCCAGCTGCTACCTGCCTTATGCTTGTAGTGACCTTATTTTCTTTGTGTACAGTTCGGATCTCCTGCCAGTCTCATCGGCCTGCCTCTACTTCAGTATACACCTTACCACACCACTCAGCTGCCGCCACTCCAGCCACACCTGTCCGCCATTATCTGTGAACATCTCCTCTGACCTGCCATGCACCTTCCCTGCTCCATCAGTTGTGCTCAGCTAAGTTGTTTGTGTTATAAGTCAGTTAATTTGTCAGTCTGCTCTGTTAGTTTTGGTATTCTGCTGTTTGGTTCGTTTGAACTGCTCATTAGTAATTCTGTTGGCTCTCGCCTTACCTGCTTCTAGTCAGTGTTGGTCTGTTGTAAATAGTTTAAGTTCAGCCACTCTCCTAGCTTTGTATTACTTAGTCCTGGTTAGTGTGCTTTATTGTACCGTGCTTTTTCACTTATGAAAACCTTCACACTGATTCTTGTCCGCTGTGTTTCCTGCATTGCAATTGAATCTCTGAACCGTGTAACATTAGCAGCGCTTGGTGGCAGCAAGAAGGGAAATCTCAATTTTAACAGGAAGGAATCTCTGACAGAACCAGGCTGAGAAAGGGCAGCCATCTGCCTCAGCTGGCTGAGGTGAGATGAAAGGTTCTACTACTGTGAAAACACTGTTAACTCTGTTTCCGTAACACATTTTTCTGCATATTTTGAAGTATGGCATTGGAATAGCTGAAGGAAAAACCTTCTCAATTAGACAAATGTTTAAATGCTTACTTGACCTAATGTGCTTCATGGCACATGTAAACTTTTCTGAATAAGATGGAAAAACTATGAAGTGAACATTTAGCTGACAGATGACCGCCCAGCTAATTCTATTGTGTTTGTCTGTGGACAGCATAAATCATAACCAATACCAGCTGATATGAAAGAATGATTACAGCTTTCCCAACTGAAAACAACTCTGAAAGACCTCCATATTTTTTTCTCAGGGATGATTTCTTTTAAGAGTTTGGCAAAAACCTGGTTCTGTTTCTGTCTTCTCCTACTTGTTTATTACAGCCACATGTAATCTAACCTATACTGCCACCTTCTGATGACATGACATAGCCTAGTCATTCAAAAAGGTCACTTCAAATTGACCTTGCTGTTAGAAATGCAGCTGTTGTTCCTCAATGATGAGGTGCTGTTCAATATGATAGAATTTAAAGATATCCCCAATGAGCTGTTGCTTTAACAGAGTGTTGCATTCTGGGTTTGTAGTTCTTGAATAGGTTCTCTGTAAGATAATCAGTAAAACCCTTGTTTGCCACAAAGTTGTAACCATTACATTCCCCAAGCTTTATTGTTCTCCCCTTTACATGTTTACAATAATATAATACATGTACTGAGTCAGTATGTTTACTTACTGCATGTGCTAAATAATTGCACTGTAATTGGGAAGAATGCGCCTCAGTTCCCATCTGTGCCTTCACCAAAACACTAAACTAAAAATGTTTCATGTTAACCACTTTTTTTCCAGCACCTGTCTCTTGGTGCTGTTGGTAATCCTGAAAATTTTCATGGTGATAACAACATTCAACCAAATCTGGCTTCTAACCTTGACTTCACGTCCCATTTTTTCCCAGCCACTACAGAATAGTCATACCATTGTGGAAATGTGATAGCAGGGTGCTTGCTGATTTGTATTTTCAAGATCAAAGTTGAAGCTGCAGATAAAGATCATATAAAATATAATTCCCAACGTTTTTACTTTAAATGAGAATTCAGACTTTTAGACTTGAGCAGAAACAGCTTTACAAACCCAGAGGGAGTCGGGGCCTGAAGAATGACAGAGTGCTGCTGCTGGCCTCTCTCCAACAGCAGAACTAAAACCCAAGGATCACTGGATCCACCCACAAGAGTCAGCGGGCCTCCTGAGACCACTTCGGTGCACATATGAGCTTGAGCAACTTGAGTGTGTTTGAGAAAGCTCTAACCGGCCATGTTAACTCTTACATGTGTGTCATTTGGACTTGAATCTTTCTACAATCATCAGGCACATGAACCGTTTAAAAACCTAGAATGTCTACTTTAAGTCCACTTTGTCTTCAGTTTCACCATCAGGTGATTTGTACACATTTCAACTGCAGAAACTCTTTTTCTCTGATTGTAAAAGTGAATTATTTTCAGAGCCATGAGAATGTAGAAGTGTGCAGCATGTATTCCTAAACACTTTACTTAATATTCATCTCTACCCTCCACCAAGTCATTAAATTAAGCTCATCATAAAATGCATATTGTATATGTCAAGCAGAAATTGCATTAATTGGGACATGAAATGTGATAGCATACACATTTAGAACATTTCCAGTGTTGTGTAAAAGTATTTGCTCCCCTATAGAAAGCTTCTATTTTTGCATATTTGTCACATATAAATGTTTCATATCATCAAACTAATTTTAATGTATAGCAAAGATAACCCAAGAAAACACCAAATGCAGTTTTAAAGTGATGGTTTAATTTATTGAAAGAAAAATGCTGTCCAGGTCCAGCCCATCTTGCCCTATGTGAAAACGTAATTTGGCTGCTATTCTACAAAATGAACAAATTCATTTGGCAATTGGGTTTATTTTCATCAGAGACACCCACATATAATTACTACCAGGCCTGTTGAATCTTAACATCACTAAATAGAACCTGTCTGGTATTGTGAAGTAGCGAAAGGCTCTCAAAAGCAGCACATGATGCCATGTTCTAAAGAAATTCAAGAACAGATGAGAAACAAAGTCATTGGCATTTATCAGTCTGGATGAGGGCACTGTCATCCTGGAACAGAACCCCCTCATCAAAATACAAATGTTTCATTGTGGGATAGAGGCGATTACAGACTGTACACTTCACACATATTCATTAACTTTGAAAAACAGGGTATGCATGACATGTTGACTTTGCTCTTCCTTACTGTTAAATCTTTGCATATTTCAGAGCAATAAAGTAAAACAAGAGCCCCGACTTCCAAGCATGTCAGGATGTAATGAAAGCTAAACAACTTCAGCATTAGACATCTGCCTCCCAACACAAGAACAACACGATATGCTTGTGTTATATCACTGAAGAATGTGTGTGAGTTGGGTGGGCAGGCCTATCAAAATTCCTTCAGATTATGTTAAATTACATCCATGCAGTTACGCAATAGACTGTCCAACTCCACTGACTTTCAAACTGTGCAGACGTCACAGGCTGGCATTCACATTACCAGCTTAGCACACATTGAAGTATAAACCAGTTCAGTTAAAGCTGTTGTTGTCCGTTCCAGACTGAATCATGAAGGTCATATAATTCTGCTCTCGTCGGTGAAACAGTGCCTCAGTGAGATCTCTAAACTACGGTGGCCCTGAAGTGCAAATCACTAAAAACACAAATTAAATACCCAACTACAATATGACCGCCTATGGCCGAAATAGGTAGAAATGATTACATCTTCTTTGTCTTTTGTTTAATTCATGAAACAACATCTTAAATTAAAATACAGACTCTTTCAGGAAAAGTCAGGCACCAACAGGATTGGGGTTTTTTTGTTTGTTTAACAAAGTTATTGCTCATTAAAATTTCAAAACTGTCAAAATGACCATCATGGCTGTTCTAGTGTTTTAACCGCTACAGAACCGTCAAAGCCAGTGGCAGATTTTATAAAGTGTAGCCGAGACAAGGCTGCTCTCGGCAGGCAACTGTGAGCGCTGATCCCCTTGGTCGTAGCTGTCAAACCGGGACACTCACATCTCCGACATCATTGGAGTAAATTTTTAAGCAGACTTTATCTTGATAAAAGGACCACAGGTTTGACGTTCATACCACCACTTTCTCGCCTCGAATAATCTTAAAACTACATTTTGTGCCACAATAACAGCAGTATTTACAAAAAACTTGTATTACCGTTGAAAGTTTTCTCCTACAGGCAGAATAACTTCTGCTTCAAAAGCTAAATGGTGTCATCCAATTAGCGATGTCTCATGTTGGTACCTACCTCTTCCGGTAGGTTAATGTAGTTGTGTTTTTTAATTTGTTGTTGTGTTTTTCAATTTGTTCTTGTGTCTAGTGATTTGTTGATGTGTGCACTTCAGGGCCACCGTAATAAACGGACTACATACGGATACAAGCTGTAAAAAGAGGCTAGTTGTGGCTAAATATGGATAGAAGGAGGCTTCAAAATGTCAAAGAGGTTCATGTGTTCTATAACGGTATACACAATAAAGCTGAATATACTCGGGCATTACTCCGACGTGTCACTGGGCTACAATCTGCCATTACTGAGAGCATGTCAGGATGTTTCTCTGAGTTTGGTGCGCTCTTGTGGCTGCTAATTGAATGAGCATGTAGATAACATAGTTACATTGTATGTTGATGTCTAGCTTGCCACTACTTTGCAGTTTGTTTGTTTGTTTTGGCTCAAATGCACACGCTGTTATACAGTATTTTTCTATAGTCTTTTCATATTATTTTTTTTTTCCCATCATTGTTTGACTGTGTTGGATTTGGCGTGTTGTATTTGGTTTGTAACCTTTGCCTCCTTGCTTTTCCAGCAAACATTTATCGATTCTGTCATGTTAATTTTTAATTCTTGGATGTCCTGCTTCGATGCAGCAGTGGAAGGATGGTTATTGTTGTGCTTGTTGTGACGTCACATCTGCTCAACCTGGCCTGTGTGATTACAGTAATGACCATCTAGCATTGTGCCATTACCTGTCCAGCTGTCAAATAATCCTGCACCAATGAGAGAGAATGCTACAAGTGACAATCACTTAATGTTTGTGCAAACCACATTAGCTTCTCTTTTCTTTCCAGGTGTGCTAAATAGTTAATGGAAATAGGGTTTAAGGGAGATGATGTTTCTTAAAGGTCTGTGTAGATATTGAATAAACAACGTGATATTAGATCATTTTCTAAAAGCAACACAGTGTCCTGTTCAGACAGACTCGGTTCCAAAGCTGTGTTTTCTAGTTATTACTGTAGTTGTAAATATCAGTGGGATTTTAATTTAGATGTAGGTTATAAACTCTCTCTGTACTGTGCAGACACATAACCTACACCATTAACTTGGGCTTCTTCACTGGGTAAGTGTGCCAGTGCCCTTTGGTTTCCATGGTTACCATACAATCCTGTCACCACATTAATCTGGAGCTACATCCCTCGGCAACAAGAGGCACTTATGGAAGAGTGGTCTAGATGTAAGCCATTGCTGTCTTTCTCTACCTTTTTCTGTCTCTCTCTTTCTCTCACACATACTCTCTCACACACACACACACACACACACCGATAACTTCAGAAGCATTCAAGTCCATCCTAGGAACCAGCCTCACTCTATGTTTGTTATTATAATTTCTTGGTTGCTCAGCTGGTATGAGAGTACAACAGAGAGAGAAAAGACGAATAGTTTATACAGTGCCACTTCAAACCTATGTCATCTCAAGGCATGTCACATAGTCAGGTGAGGACCGTAAAAAAATCACACACAGAAACTCAATGAATCCAAAGTGTTCTTTGGCTTTCCATAAGCAGCACTAGGCAACAATGAGGAGAAAAAAACTCAATTTAACTAAGAAGAAACCTCTGAGAGAACCAAGCTCAGGGAGGGTAACCATCTGCCTTAAATGGTTGGGGTGAGAGTAAAGGGGAGAGAGAACAGGACAGCAGATAGAGAACAGAAAAACAGTGCATAAGAGGAGGATTGGAGGTTAGTGAGCTCCGGAGCCAGAGATACTTGCAGACAGGACAAAACACAAACTGCAGTAAGAGAGGACATAAAGTGAGCGGCATGTAATGGTGGTGTATACCTGTACAGAGAGAGAAAGAAGAGAGGAGAGGAGAGGTGATTGGTGCATCTGAGAAGCCCCTCTGCAGTCTTGACCTAGAGCAGCATAACTACAGGATGGTCCAGGGTCACCTGTGCCAGCCCTACCATGGGTTTTATGAAAGAGGAAAGTTTTTAGTCTAATCTTAAAAGAGGGTGTCTGCCTCCTATTTTGAAGGACACACACTTGAGCACAGACATTTTACTCCATGTCCTCTTTCTAAACTGCCACACAGCTAAGTTCCTCTTTTTAGCCTGCAGAATTCTGGTTACAAAGAATCACTTTTAATCTTCCCAATAATTATAAACTGTTTCAAATCATTACTTAACATAAGAATAATTTCAAATCATCATTAAGCCTAAGCGCAATCACATCATTTTCTTTACTTAGCCTCTGTAAATGGCTGCTCTGGGATCTCAAACCTTGACTCCACTTGACACTCCTGAACCCAAACAGGCAGCTGATTCCAGAGAGGAAGAGAACGATTTTACCTTTGGAAGCGCTGGGAACCACAAGTAAACCTGGAGTCTGAGAGCAAAATGCTCTGTTAGGATCATAAAATGATCCTTAAGATCTCCAAGTTTGCTCATAGTAGTGCTTGAGGACAAGGCAGTGCCATCCAGAGTAACTATCTGGTTAGATAGTCTGTTTTGAGGTGTGTAGGGCCAAATACCACCATTCAGTTTGTCTGAATTTAGCTCTGTTACCCCCAAATGGCCAAAGGAAGGACTGTTAAAATGGACCCTGGGATAATAGAGACTATCTGTCTATCTCTAGCCATCTATCTTATGGTCCTTATACATGAGCTCTTGCACATATGCTATTGTTGATGTGGTGTAACTGCACTTTACAGTGTGAACTACTGAATATAAAATTAGGAAATGAGTTACTAATACTTCAGATTGAATATTAATAAATGATCAAACCTACTTGTATTGATCAGTCCTATAATCAGAAGTCATAAACTCTGATTTCATTGACCTCCAGTTCCCAAACAAAGAAATACACGGTAGAAAAGACGATAATTATACATGTAACATTTCTTAACTACTGCTACAAATAAACACTAAGACAACAATGATGTAAAAACAGACAGTGAATGAATGAATAGCAATAAACCAACTAATGAATTTACCATGATCGGCACTAGAAGCAGTTGGTAGAGCGGTGATCAACTTGGAATCAGTTTGGACTTGAGAAGCCAGTTGTCATTTCTAAATTCACCCGTTTAGCAGAAGCAAAGCTACACTTGCATAATGCTGCTGAAGTGTCAGTGGAGATCTGCTGGCTGAGATGGTTCAGGAACGCAGAGACAGGATGGCGCCTTTGCATAGTTGCATTTAAAAGTGTGACGAAGCTCATAGGTAGAAAGAAAACGTTTACGCTGTTGCATTGAAGAAATTAACTTAAGCAGCCCCGACTTTAGTAAAACATAGGTAAAAAAACAGACAGACATAGAGCAGACAAGAACCCCGAACAGGCCTAAGTTAAAAAGTAGTAACTGCCCTTAAAAATCCATCATGAAAGAACAAAGAGCCTCTAAAAACACAATAACATAGTAGAAAAAGCCTGTGTTGCTTTCCAGTGACCTTCTTTTATACCAAAAGCTGTTTAAAGCCAAATTCAAATCCACAACCAACCATTATCAGATGCGTCCATCCCAAGGGCTGGTCTTAAGTTTCACTGTCCAGCAGAGGTCAGGGGCCAAATACCTTTAGAACTTACTTTGAGTTCATTTCTCAAACTTATAAATATAATTATAAATCAAATTATTTCATATCCATGATAATGACACTTCAGACGTGAGGTGCTCTGTTTTAACACTGGTCCTGATGGCCTGGAATATTGAGTCCAGATCTTCGGGGACATCACTCCACAGTGAATGAGTTCCTTAATTTCACATTTTGAAACCAGTTATTCTGCTATAACAAGTCCTGGGTGTTAGGAGGAGAAGAAGGTCAGGAAGGTCACAGTGAAGAATGCAATCTACTCGAATCCAGCAGTGTGGTTATAATCACAATTACATCCTGTTGTCTCCAGGAGGGATGTAAATGGTCATTCTGTAGTCAACATCCGATATGCAGGTCTTCCATTTAGATGTGAGTTTTGATTTAGCTGTCTTCTAAGATGGTTCCTTACCTAATTTACAGCTGTGAGAAAGAATCTCTAGATGTTGTTCTCTGTGTGTCGATTTGTAATCCGCCTGACAATAAGCTGTTGTTCTGCTCCTCAGTACGCTACACTATGTAAACCTGTGTCCTTCCTGTATTAATAACTGATATTTCCACACAGTTATGTAATGTTGATACCACAGGAGAACATGAACCCAGACAGCCTATTGTGGGATCTTATATTGTTGTGTCATATTTTAATATATTGGTTGCAACCTTTAGAGCATAATATTGACACCAAGAGACAGATGTTGTGTTTTTGTCCATTTTTTCACAATCAAAATGATTTATTGTTAGGCAGATATTTAATGTAGGTGCCATGGTATTGCAGTGTCGCCTCGTAGCTGGAAGGTCCTGGGTTTGAAGCTCGGCCTGGGGTCTTTCTGTGTGAAGTTTGCATGTTCTCCCTCTGTCTGTGTGGGTTCTCAACGGGTTCTCTGGCTTCCTCCCACAGTCCAAAGACATGCTGAGGTTAACTGATGATTCTAAATTGTCTGTAGGTGTGAATGTGAGTGTGCTTGGTTGTCTGTCTGTGTGTGGCCCTGTGATAGACTGGTGACCTGCCTTCACCCTGAGTCAGCTGGGATAGACTATACCCTACAGAGGATTAAGCTTTGTATAGATAACTGATAAAAAAAAATGAATATCCTACCTCAAGGAAGGACATGCAAAAACACAGAAATACAACAACAGGTGTAATATTACAGTATCAGATAAGATGGAGGATCAACTATGACCTCCAGCAGCAACATACCCACCGAACACTGTTAGTCTTTCCTGCAAAGCGATTGCTGAATAAATCACTTTAAGTCCTGTTTAAAAGTGGCTCCAAACTGCTGTAGTGGGGTGTTTTTATTTGTATTACAGTATACGGGTGGCGCACAGAGATAGAGAGTCACTCAGAAAGGTAAGCTGACTGAGAGCACTGGCAGGGTACAACATTTCATACAGATGGTGAGCAAGTACAATAGCGGATACAATATATAAATACAGTAGTGATCACTGGGTGGTTTGCATGTGCTGCCCCTAAAAGATGACTATATGTAGTCAGGTCAAAGGGTCTGGAAGGCAACTGCATGTAACTGCTGCATGTTGTATGTATCCCTGACTATCTTCTCCACTGTTTAGTATAAGGCAATAAGTGTATCCAAAAATTCAGCTTCTTTCTGCCTCCTGCTCTGTGGCTTGTAGTAATGCAACAGCAGGTCTGTCTGGAGCAACATCTACTGTGGCCTCGCATGGCTTTTTACACTCTGCTTCCACAGCAGCCGTCCACTCGGCCTGATTTTGTGCGAGCCTGTGATGACAAGGATGCTGTCTCTGTAGCCTGGTTTTTCCACGGTTGCTAGGTAACAGTGTGGGGGTTTGCCCACATGACAACGTAGAGTCTCAGAAGCTGTGTGAGAGAGTGTGTGTGTGTCTGGGTGTGTGTGCCTCGTGGCAGACAAACAGCACTGTCTTTCAGTGAGGCAGGCACACACTTACTGACTCTCGACACGCTTCGTCCTCCCTGTCCTCCTCCCCGTCAGAGGAAGAAGCCCTGCGCCATTCAGATGTTTTCAAGGAGGATTTTTATGCCTCCCTGCTGGCTCCAGCTACAGCTAGAGGCATTCTGTCTTTAGGTTGTACATGTATCCATCTGTCCATCTGTGTCTCTGTCTGTCCCATTCTTGAACCCGATATCTCATTATGGCTTTGAGGGACTTTCTTCAGATGCGGCACAAACGTTTGCAGAACAAACTCAACAATGAGCTGTTTAGATTTTGGTAGTCGAAGGTCAGAGAGTGAAGGTCACTCACCAGATACAGAGCAGGCCAGAGTCTCTACATTTGGTGAATCAGCAGCTTTTCACACAGCTTACTCCTCCCCTTCTGCTCTCTGCATGTTACCCATCTTAAAATCCCCTTCACTGAGAGAAACAACAACAGAAACCCTCAGGCAGCAATGTATGTACGGAAAATGTTCAGGTTATGCAGAATAAGGCAGCCCTGCTAGGTTTTTGTTTGTCGGTTTCTTTTAGTAAAATTAGCCCTTATGATAGCAACGCTCGCTCACTGCATGAAAATGTTCCACCAAAACAATTCCATCACTGGTCTGAATGAACACCAGTGAAGCCTCCTGTTCTGAGCTCTGCCCAAGACAGCTGGGATTGGTTTACAAAGAAATACAAACAGAGCTGAACTTCCCCTGTGGCAGAATGATACAAAGCTGGTCTAGCTATGCAAGACTGTTTCACACAAAACCCTACCAGGACACGTTAATGGCATTAGAACGTTTTATATCCAAGAGGTCAGAGAACAAATTTACTCTGCTGTCATAATGTTCTGCAGAAACACTTCTGGACATGTTTCAATGCCAAAACTCAGTAACTCAGTGACGACCAAAAGAATGTATCTGTATGACCTCCAGCTGAGATTTTAAAACCAGATGTAGGTTGTTTTTTCTTGCTGAAATTCTGCTTGATGGTGCGCAGTGCTGCAGCAGGAGGGTTTTGTGTTTAAACCTGCTGACTGGCTGAAGTCTTCCTGTGTGCAGCTTAGCTTGTTCTCTGCAGGTCACTGGGTGTCCAAAGATATACGTGGCAGGCATGACTGTCTGTCTCTTTGTGTTCGCTCTAACTCCGGCCCTCCCCCAGTGTCACCTGGGACAGGCTCCAGCCCCTTCTGACCCTCTAAATATTGTATCCTCCCTGGGGACAACTTGACTTCTACATATCTGTAGAACTCTGGGAGTTTCAGACATCATCACTCTGTATTTCAGTAAGCTCCAAATGCACATTCTCCTGCAGTGCTGGTTCAGTTCCAAGACCAATGAGGCGAGTCACATGTTTCTCACACAAGTATTGGCATCTTGGAAACAGTTTTCTATTAATAGTACATTTGTTCAAATCAATCAGGAATTTTTGGACAGTGAAGACATCCGCTGTTGAGATTCTGGTCTAACTTGACATTTAAACTACAATTTATCGTCATAGCTCAGAGAACGTGAGGATACAATGATCCTGTCTACCACATTTACTGTTGTTGTAATCGATCTAGTTGTTTGAATGGGCAGAACAACCTAGCACTGCTGCAGTGCTACAGAGAGGGATGCACAGAATGTCTTGACAGCGATCACACAATGAAGTTAGTCACCCCTACCGTCAACAACCTTTACATGAATGGCCAAGGACGTGCACAGGGAAGCAGTGCCTCAAAACCTGTGACAAAAAAAATCAGTTGACCAATAGGAAAAACGGATAAGAACTATTAAAACCGATTTAGCCAAGAAGCTCAGACGTCATACATGTTTGTTAAACAGTTGGCCAGTGGGGGGCACTGTTTGCACAGCTATTTATTTATTATTACACTAAATGACTGTAGCAAGTTGTTGTCCGATCCAGTGACGTTATCTTCTCTTCACCTGGCTCTCCTCCACTTTTCGTCTGTATATCCACGTGGACCAGATGTGGAAACAGACACACACAGAGCAGAGCCCAGCAGACATGGTAGAGAAGAAGAAGGAGCAGAGGTGAGCAGCAAAACACACTGAGCTGACATGAAATGAGTACAGTGCATATAAACCAGAGACACACCAAAGATAAATGACTTAGTTTTTAAATTGTTTGGCTCTGGGGCTCCAGCTGAACGCTCCAGTTGGGACGTCACTTTTAGTGTGTTTTTCAATGCGGGGAGGACCGACGTGCACGTAGCCTGGACCACTGCCAACGCATAAAGCAGACAAGCTTGGATTACAACACATACAGAGGGACTGCAGCTTCACTCTCTGCTCAGGACACCATTGTTTATCTTTACATAGCAGATAGTTGTGTGTGGCTAGATTAATGCTGTATTTATGTTCTAGTATGTATCTCACATAGTGCACCTTTAAGTGTGTTTAATTAAAGCTCATGGTACGTAGCCTGTTAAGAAAGATAGGGTCAATCTAATGTAGAAGGGCTAATTAAGGGTAAAACATCCATGAGCATTTATTTATCAATTTGGGATGGAGTCCAAAAGACAAGTTGATGGTTTAGATGACATATTTGTCAAAGTTATCTGAGAGAGTTCTATAGGAAAGAAGTAGTCTAAGTCTAAATCAGGGTTCACTGGTGTCTCTAAAGCTGCTGCTCTTGACAACACATCTGCGACATTTGTGTTGAGGATGTGATGGAATTTCTCTTATCGTTATGATTATATTTGTAAAGAAGCTCATGAAATCATCACAACTGAGAGAGAGCCAAAGGAATACATAGCTTAGCAGAGCTCGGATTCTTGGTTAGCTTGGCTACAGTGCTGAAAACAGCCTGGGATTGTTTGTCTACTCACACGTACCCAGACTCTCAAAGTGAAAACAGTGCTGGCAACACTAATGCAGCTGGCAAGATTGGGAAAGTGCAACACTATGCATGTTCAGAGTGGAAGTGTATTCTGATGACCTAGGATTTTCATGGATTACATTTGTCTGAGTTGAGTAACATAATGGATTGGATGAAGACAATGTGTAGTATGATCTTTTTGAGTAGCAGAACTTTTTATGTCATGTCATAACTTTGTCTCTGCTGTTCTGTGTGCACAAATGTGTGGAGCTCTGCTGCTTTGGAGATGTTCCAATGGAGTTTGCTGCTGCAGGTTCTAATGAACTCAGAGGAAAGACTTAAGTGATGTTTTTGATGAAATGTGGAAAAAGATTTGTGCCCTGTTGAAAGTGATGTGCAGGTGCGTCCTGGTAGGAATGCCTTTACGACTGTGACGATGAAGTGTGCAGGCTGCTCTATCAGACATGAAGCCATCGCATTCAGTTGCAGTCATAGTAAAATAAAGGAGTGCATGTCTGACACTGAGAGGAATGAAAAGACTTGCACATCCATGGGGTGTAGCCAGCTGTCAAAGACAAGACATGCACTGGCCCTTTAATGAATGGACCGCTCCATTCGTACTAGCAGGGGAGAACTCACTGGCAAACCATTAGATGCACTTAAATTTAACAAAAATATAAAAAGTAAAGGGAATGTGCGAAAATAAACTACATAGAAAGTCTAGGTATGAGAAGGTAAATGCTTACAGTCGGCTGAAAATGCAGTAAAGACGCAGTCAGTCCGTGGCAGCTCTCCCGTCCAGCTCCATTTCTCTGCTTCAATGCAGACTGAGCCGTTAGCAGCTGCGTCAAGTTCGCCGCTTTAGTAAAAAACTAACCGGAAAATGTTGAATTTTAACCTTCAAAATAAAAGTAAAAGCATGCTCAATACCTGCAATGGCTCTAGCATGAAATGTATCAAATACCTATATTTTTATCCAGTATGTTACCTTTAAAAAAAGAGACTCTTTTTATTTCAACCCCAGCACCAACTGCAGATGAGGGAACTAAATATAGTTTATAGGTATGATAGTTTTTGAAATTTACATTCTTTTTGGAACTTGTTTGAAAGATCATGTTTGAAAATCCATCCATCCTTCCATTATTTATACACCACTTTATCCTCTGTAGTCTGTCCCAGCTGACTCAGGGTGAAAGCAGGGGACACCATGGACAGGTCACCAGTCTGTCACAGGGCTGTTTAAAAATCACATAGCAATACTTCAAATACAACATGGTGCCATGGTGGTCCAGTGGTTAGGACTGTTCCAGCAGCAGTAAGGGTCTGTTTTTGAATCAGTTTTTGACCTGTAGTGGACTGGAGAACTGTCCATGGTATACGCTGCCTCTAGCCCACTGTCATCTGGAGTAGACTCCATCACTCATGACCCTCTACAGGATAAAACATGAGTAGATGGATGGATGGTTTACAGTATTCATTCATGGTACATCGCATACAACAAAACAACTGGAGACACTTCTGAAGTGGTTTACAGATATATATATATTTAAAATTAACATCTGTTAAGGAAAGAACAATGTAATGCCTTTTATATATATTATACACGTAGGCTGTGTTATCAAGGCCAATCTTTACACATATCCTTACATAACCGTCAGCAAATTTCCAACCCAGTTCGACTGTAGAAAAAAACAGAGCATTATACTGAAGGTGGTGACCGGACACTCCGGTGCTCTTCCCGGTGATTTGACAGCGGTGCTGCTGGCTGTAACAGGATGCTGTCAGGCCGAACAGACGCACCGACCTAACGGAGACAACCCGCAGCAGCATCCTTTGTTTTCTGGAGCTGGAGAACAAGGTAAGGACGGCTAACTAGCTTCGTAACGATGCCAACCTGTCCGTCTGACTTACAGACGATGACTGAGACCTCACCGAGGTCGCTGACGATGCGCTGGAGCTGTGTTGTTTTCTTCATTTCCAGTCATGTCCAAACTATGGCTATTGTTCGGCGTACTGTCATTCAGGCAGCAGATTGGAACGTCTCATGTAACGCAGCACTAATGAGGTTAGCTGAGGGGCTAACGTGCGGCTGGGCTCTGTGCTGCTGTGCTGTGTAAACAGCTGCTGGAGTAGTGGGTGGCGGTACAGGGCTAGCTTGCAGCGCAGGAACAGACATTGTAGAACATCCATGGCTGCTGCTGAGGTGGTGCTGGGGGGGTGGGGGGGGAGGGGGCATTGCGTTGCACCACCCTCAGCACGCGCACGCACGCACACACAGGTGCAGCTGGTGTGGGTGCTGGTGTCCAGCCACAGCAGCTCCGTGCTCTGCCTCGGTCCTAACAGCACACAGGGACGGCCTGCTGTGTTTTGGGGATGCTGGCCGCTGTCCAGGCTTTCAGATGCTTATGGACTGCTGTGGTTCAGTGTGTGTTCAGATTCCCCTGAACGCCCCACTGTTTACTGTTGATGTGGTGGTTGTGGTGTGTTTGCTACAGCAGGGCTTCAGTGTTGGTTCCAGTATGATACCTAGGTGTCAGTAAGGGCTAGGTGACATAACTGAAGCATTTTTTATGATAGACTGTTTTATTTCATGTAGTGTGGATAATTGCTGTTCATTTTTGTTGACCTGTGATTAAAACAGATCAGGACAAATAAGTCTCAACATGCATTTTGAATTCAACCACTTCAGCTTTTTCATTGAAGTACATGAGTAGTAATGGTATTGTTAACACAAAAATGAAAAACACACAAAACGAAACATACTTACACACATTAGCAAATAATTAACAAGGAAAAATGAATGATGTCACCTTATACACATTAGGTTAGAATAACCAGTGGAACAGGGAAGGGGATGAGGACCAAGTCACTGCACTGTACGGAGCTTAAGGATCCAAGTGGTTTACCTCGACTTAGTTTAACCTAACGGGCCCTGCTCTGTCCTCCGTGTGTGGCAGACCAACAGGAGAGCACTACGTAGGTGGAGGTGGTGGGGACACAGGGCCATGGATGTCCTCATTTAGATCATTCAGCCCTTCTCCCTTGGGCCTCCATTAGGGGAGATGCTCTATGTGGGCGCAGGTGGAGGTGATGAGAGGCCTTGTTGGCTGCTGACTAGTGAGCCGTTGAAGACTTGCGTGGAAGCCACAGTGATGGAGGCCGAGGGGGCTCCATTATCAAGATGTGGTTGGCTGTTTATGAAGCAGGGAGGCAGCACGTGTTGGATTTGTTCATACAACCAAACTCTGCATTTTCTTTAGTGCTTTGTTGGTTTACATTTAATGTTAAAGTTGGTAACTGGTTGGTAATGCATATATTTTTTCTTATGATTAGTAAAGTGAAGTGTCTGTTGCTGATACATATCCGGTGCAAAAATGTCAGTAAGTCAGTTGCTACGTTTCCATCTATTCCACCCACTGCAGCTATGTGGATATAAGGATAAACGACTAACCTTCCAGTCAGGTGCTCTTTCATTTTGCTTTGCTAGCCCATCCTATAGAACATGATGGTCTCACTGCCCCTCACTACCTCATTCTGCTATAGGGAGAAGAAAACACTCTTTCTTGTTTGCATTGCTGTAAACCAATCACAGTCACCGTGGGCGGAGCTAAGGGAGGCATGCAGCTCTGGTGTTCCGTGAAGAAGGTGACAGTGGTATTGTTGTGGTGGAACATTTGCAGCAGGGAAACGAGCCCTGTTATAAAAATGGATAATCCACCAAAAAAAGAACAGCACGATGGCCTGACTGCATGATCCAAGTCCTTGGCAAAACTTGTGCGGTGGGTAGCTGCCCAAAGGTTGTTGTTTTTTTTCCCCGAAGTGAAGTGGGTTTTGAAAACGGTAACACACAGATAGCGGTCAGCCAGCTAACAGGAACGGCCGATGGTGGGCTTATACCCCCAGCCTACATGTGGTGAGGCAGACAAGGTGCCAAAAGACTGTGAAGAAGAAAGAAGAGGGCACAGGCAGGTTTCTTTATCATCACTACTAAAGTCTCTAATTCTTCATAATCCTCCCCAAAACATTTTTAAAAATAAAGACAGGTGTGACATATTCTGAATGAACTGAGACCATTTGATCCAATAGTACAGTTTTACCTTTTCATAGCCACTTCATTATAATACAGAGTCAATACTGACTGTACTGTTAAATGTCACACAATGCAAAAGCCTTCTGTAGCCCTTGAGGTCCACTCAGAGATGACAAGTTGTAAGGACAGCGGCTAGTTCCTGGACAGCTACAGCTTGTGTTGATTTATATGAGGCAGCCCTGATAAGCTGCTTGGAGCACTCACAGCTGACTTAGTGTAATGTGAAAGAACAACATTCTGGCCTGCAAAAGACACATTCAAGTATTCCCCACACACAGCACCACATAGTAAAATGAACAGTAAAATACTAGTATTCAGTGATACTGGGTGTTTCTTTGTGAGACAAAATGCTGTCATGATCATAATCTAGTTTGCCAGCCAGTTGCCTGGCATTATGAAAACTATGGTTCAAAGTGGTTTTAAGAGCCCCTTTGTTTTGGGGGTAATGTGAGCAAACCTTTGCCTGGCTCACCCTTCCTTGATTGTATACGTCAGCAAATGTCATTCACTGAATTGCAGTAAATAAAAAAATGACATGTATTGCAAAGATGTCTCTACTGCCAACATTTAGTGGTGAGATACATGTCAAAACATACCTATTTCATAATACAAAATATTTATGTAAGTTAATCTAAAGGCTAATTTGCAGCCGAGTGTGAAGCAACTGGGATGAGGATCAGCACCTCCAAATCTAAGGCCATGGTTCTCGACCGGAAAAAGGTGGTTTGCCCTCTCCGGGTCAGTGGAGAGTCCCTGCCTCAAGTGGAGGAGTTTAAGTACCTCGGGGTCTTGTTCATGAGTGAGGGGAGGATGGAGCGTGAGACTGACAGGTGGATCGGCGCAGCGCCTGCAGTCATGCGGTCGCTGTACCGGTCCGTCGTGGTGAAGAAGGAGCTAAGCCAAAAGGCGAGGCTCTGTATTTACCGGTCGATCTACGTTCCTACTCTCACCTATGGTCATGAGCTTTGGGTCAAGACTGAAAGAATGAGATCCTGGATACAAGCAGTTGAAATGAGTTTCCTCTGGAGGGTGGCTGGGCGCACCCTTCGAGATCGGGTGAGGAGCTCAGTCACCAGGGAGGAGCTCAGACTAGAGCCACTACTTCTCCACATCGAGAGGAGTCAGTTGAGGTGGCTTGGACATCTGTTCCGGATGCCTTTGGGACGCCTCCCTGGGGAGGTGTTCTGGGCATGTCCGACTGGGAGGAGACCTCGAGGTAGACCTAGGACACACTGGAGAGACTATGTCTCTCGGCTGGCCTAGGAACGCCTCGGGGTCCCACTGGAAGAGCTGGAGGAGGTGTCTGGGGCGAGGGAAGTCTGGGCCTCTCTGCTTAGACTGCTGCCCCCACGACCCGACCCCGGATAAGCGGAAGACAGTTGATGGATGGATGGCCTATAGGTAAAGGTGGTGAACTTACGATCAGAGTATCCCAGGGCTCATAGAACTAACTTATAGAATTGAAATTACATGAATATATTGTATATATTGTATATACACTGAAAACTAACAAACCAACCAAAGTAAATAATAACAAATCATACTGACAGAAGTTCTACTCAACCTCGGACACTAGATGACCAAGTTAAGTTCTTGTAGTGATTATCATAATCACTGTCAAAGTTGTCTGTTCTTTTACCAGCCAGTGTGCCAGCAAAAGTACTTGAGTTACATGTTCGACATGGATGATAAATAATGGACAGGAATTGTCCTTGATCCACATAGAGAGCCTAACTTTCTTCCAATTCAGTAGCATATCACCTCCCAGAGTATTAAGGTGGAGGACTGTACATATATACTTTCTCCAATATCTATGTCCCAGGCAGGTCTGGATTCCTTCCTTTTTTAGATTCAGTTATACACTTTGGAGGTAGCAGTTATGAGGGTAAATCAATAGGCCTTTAGGGGAAGGATTAAGTTGGTATGGAAAAAAGAGGCTAACCTGCAGACCTCAAGCTATCGAAAGCACTGAGATGGTGTCAGATTGAGGTCTTGTGTGAATGGTATAAAGTTTTCATCATTCAGAAACTCATGGAAGAAAACCAAACCATTTCTGGACAAAGTCTGACTCCAAGTAAATGTTGGGTAAACAATAACTAAGTTAGTACCAGCAGGTGGGCCAGGTGAAAGTTGTGAAAATAGAGGGGTGTTCACAGGTAGTCTGTTCCTCCCTTCATCAATAATAGTAGATGAATCTTGGAAGGCTGTTGATGTAGTTCTTTTATCCTTTAAAACCAACACCAGTGATGGACTGACCAATGAGATCTTAGCTGGCTGTAGACCTGAAGAGTACAGTACAGTATTTTATTTATTGTTGCGTTTATTGTTGATTTATTTATGCTAATATTTGCTCTGGTACTGTGCCTTAGTGAAATTTATTGCAGGGTTCTTGTTTTTAATTGCTGCTAAATTTCTTCTTGACTCTGAGTCATGTACAGGAATTCCAGTGTACCTGTACTGTGATGTACCTGTGCAAATGTCAGTGAACTCTATTCTATTCTATTCTATTCCATTCTACAGCTTACCTTTTTGGGTACTCAGTTTGCTTCTGATTTAGCACTTACCAAAACAGACTTTTTGTTTTGTGTAGCTGATTTACTCCAATGTAATTAAGAGGTAAGGGAATCTCTGTGAGGAAAACTTTTAATTTTTATTTAGAAAAGAAAATGGGTAATACCCAAAATTTTAGAATTTTAAAATTTTTGTTTTCAATTTTAGATTTAAAACGATTCTATGTAAATTGTTAAGCCAAACTGTTCTACTGAAAAAGTAGGGTGCTGGATGAGTTAGTTTTGTTTTATAGCTCCAGGCGGTGGGGGCACCATCCACTCGGTCAGATTATACATAAATGATCATTTCTTAAACAGTGAAACTGAAACCTGAGGACGACTGAGATGGGACCAAATACCTTACTGCGGCTGTTAAACGGTGACTCAGTGTGACAGTTCACCTGTCTGAGGGGAAGAAAAGTCCACACTGCTGTTACACTCTGATCGGTCATTTCTCTGTGCTGGCCAGAATTTCCTGTTAAAACTAACTAATGAAGTTCCTGCTGTTGCGCCGTGCATAAATGAACGCAGCTCTCTCTCTGTCTTTCATTGGTCCTACTTCTGTCTGATTCTGCAGTTTTGTAATAAACTACAAAGAATTAGTCCTAAACAGCTGGAAACTGAGCTGCTGTTCTGTGTGTGACGTCTCGCCTGGTCACAGTGTGACCTGCTGTGGGATCCTGGCTTGGACTGATCCGTTCTCTATGCTTTCTCAGGCTCAGTTTATATTTATGATAATTTACATGAGTTACTGGTGCTTCCACAAATGTGCACAACTCTCTAGAAACGCACATATGGGTCCTACTACTGTCTGATGCTGCAGTTATGAAGTAAACTCAGAGTGAATAGTTCTAAACAGACTTCAGTTCATGTTGTGGGGGAAAAGAACTCGCATTGCATTTATCATTGATGAGTACTATTAATCTTTAAGCTGTAGATGTCTGTTTTCATTGCAGTTAAATGTTGTTATCATGGACATTTCATTTTGTTGCCCAATAGATTTGAAATCATAAAGCAAAATGAGTGAGGAAAGGTGTGTGTTATTTTGACACAAACACTCTGTGATGTTTTTGGATGAACATTGATGCTGAAACCTGGAAAAATCCTTCCGTTAATCACGTCATGCAGTTAGTACCGCTGCCTGTGTGTATCATCTCTTAATAGGACGGTTTAATTCAGACTTGAGCCATGTTGAAAGTGATACAGAAATGTGACTAGGTCTAATCTAGTAAGGCTGCCAGTTCAACTTTTACGGAAACGTGTCCAGGGTGAGCACTCAGACACCAAGCTGACACGTAGACTTTTTGTCAGATTAATGAAATTGAGTGCATGTCTTGAAGACGCTAAATAGAAACACCGTCCTTGCCTTGCCCTTTGTTAAGCCTAAACTAATCTGGAGTAACACCATTAGTTCGAAGAGAGGCCATAGGTGCTGCATACAGAACTTTGACCCAGTTACAAAACACTGGTCCCAATCCAAATCTGTCCTGGAATAAATGCAAACAAACAGTCCCACTCAGTTTTTAAATAGTCTCTCCGTATCAAGTGACAGGATAACTTTGGGTTAAAGTTTTGAGTGGATTGATAATAACACATTATACCCTCCACAAATAAAAAAATAAGTGATGCCCAGGCCTAAAGCCTGTCTGAGGATCATTAATGATTGTAGGTACGATTACTTGTAAGCATTGCGAGAGGGTCATGGTTAGTATCTTGTAGTCACTAACCCTACACTCTAGGAGATTTTAATCTCTTTTTTTAGCTGTGCTGAAATTTACAGCTAGAAAAAGACAATTGTCCTCTGATAATATAATGTCACATATGGATTTCATGGTATGTTCAGTTGAAAACCCATCAAGGCCCTGCTTTGAATTGATTTAATTCCATTTGTCATTTCCCCTATCAGTGTAGTATTGTCAAGGAAAGACTGTACTTTTGTTTATCTAGATTGTCAAGAAATGTATCTGATCTGTTTTGATATCTCATTGGTCTATGGCAGAGTACTGTTGTTGTTACTGATCATTTGCAGTCTGGAAATTGTGTGTCACCGTTTTTGAACTTGTGTTCAACCTGCAGTAGACTGCAAAATTATCCGTCACTTTAGTATATAACGTGACCTTAACCTCAGCTTTCAAAGAATGGCAGTTGTAAATGTGTTCATATTTTGACAGTGCTTATTTTACACCTTCAACATTATAAAACATGCAAAATTTCAGTAATAATGGATGTTTACCGTTTCAGATCTTTGAATTAAATACAAGTGTAAAAACAAAGAAGGCTTTAGTTTATGAAAGCTTGAAGGATGAGAAGTTCTCCGTGACACACACTCGTGTTTCCCACAGTCTGATCTGCAAGTTAGACATTTGGGTTTTCAAGCCCCTTGACCTAGTTATAGAGTCAAGGAAAAGTCGTGGAAATTCATATGAAAGTCACACTAAGAACCTTGCCGACAGTGCATCTGTGTGCAGTCTTGATGAGTAATGCTGGGTAATTTCGTCCGGGCAGACAGTCAGGGTTTTTCCTGGCTCTAACTGGGGCTTTAGGTCCATTGCTGCAGTGTTCAGGAACAGTTAAGTGATGATTTGATCCCAACTGGGCAATACTGGTGGATGCAACACATTACATCCACCAGTATTACCCAGTCCAACCACAGTTGACTGGGTAGTTCACTACACTGTTTCCTCATATAGAGACTGTTTAGGTTTTGCCCTGTCCAAATGATGATCTTCTACAAGTTGTGCTGAAACAGGTGAAATTAAAGATTTATGTGGAGTCATTCACCACAAATAAATCATAATTGGTAACAAATACAAATCAAACATTTAGGCAAACACCATCTGGGGACATTATTTATCATTCAGTACCTTTAGGGGGTACACATTAAGTAACAGTGAACAGACTGGTGATATTGTTGGACTTGTGATACTATCAATAAAAGGGTAATAGGGGTCTAAAACTACTCACTACTCACACTAAATGTTAGCACCAAGCCCCTGCCTCCTTTGCCCAGTTACTTTTCAAGTAGGTTTATTCAAACTGGATGGCTTTGTCCTCAGTGAGGACAGAAAAAGAGAAAAGCAGTGTTACATTCTGCAACTCTAAAGCCACACACCCGTATGTACATGACAAAATTAACCAGCTGTCAGACACTGTAACAGATTTGTTTGAAGGGACTTATTCTTTCAAAGGCAATGACACCCCAATACACCAACTATGTAATAGTTATATAATCTATTCATGCTGGAGTTAAATCAGCACTGAGGTTAGGCTTTTTCATTGGACAAAAACCAGGAGAACAAACTGGAGAGATGAGTCTGTGTGGGTTTTCATTAGAGTTTAAAATGTAGAATATTTGATATTTTCTAGCTACATGTTACTACAATAGTGACTGTCTTTTCCTCCTTACATTTAAATTTTACAGTATGTGTTTACTGTTGGACCATAGAGAGCTGAGCTGAGAAGGTGCTTATCAGTCTCTTAGAATGGACCCGACCTGTCCTGTTCTGTTAAAGCTGTCAGCTTTTACAGCAGAACTCTGCCGTCTTTGTCTGCATTGTGTTCTGTTCAGCACTTAGTATTTAGCATTTTTAGCATTTCTGTTTGCTAAATCGCTAATGGTCAACGCAAGGATCTAATCAATGTCTTCACATTTGACAAATACTTAGTGTTTTTAATGTTGTTTACTGGTTGAATCACCTTGAATTATAGAATATAACAAACTCTGTGCAACACTAGGTCCTCTGCACAGTCATTTACTAACAAAACTCTGTAATTTACACAATGATGGGAGAGTTAATACTTGTGATGCAGAATTGGCATCAGGACATCTCTCTACCTCACACACACACACACACACACACACATACAGGCATGCACACACCATCTTTGCATTTGTCCTCACCCACTCACCCTAATGTAAACCATCAAGAAGCCCCCCATAAATTTAAAGGAGCCTAATGAAAAAGGATAGTAAGCCTACAGTGTGGTGTGTTTGTGTATGTATGATGTATGTGTGTGCAAGCACTGGGTGCATGAGTAACAATGAGATTGTGTGTGCACTTATTTTCTGGGAATTATCAGCTGACACATGACAGGTAGGGCGCCTCATGCACATACAGTCTCATGGTGTCAGAGACCATGTGACGGGAGGGTAATGCAGGATTTACATTCACATGGATACATGAAAAAATAACTAACCAATCAAAGGAGGGACGTACTACTTCAGAATTTTGACTGGTTGACATTGTTAACTGTGTCCAATTGACTTCAAGTTTGGAAGAATGCTCTTATAATGTGGAGTAGTGGTTCTGTCATGGTGGTGTCAGGTTTTCATGGTGCTGTGTGACTTTTTATGTGTTGTCAATTTGAGCGTTTGGTAGAACTTTTGTCTTAGTCTCTTTATGTGTGGCTGTAAGTAGTCTAATATTAAAGAGTATGAGTTCACCTATATGTTTATGCTAGTGGTGGCTCAGTGGTTATGCTTGTATGGAATTGAAGGAATGAAGTTAGCTTGACAACCATAAATGCACAGCTTAAAATATGTGATCAACTTTCCCACACACAAACTGACAAAGAAACTCTAACATCTGATATAACCTTCTAAAATTAAAGTACTAATGTACACTGTGGAAACTCACTAAAATAAAATGATACTGTAAATTCAGTAATATAAGAAATAGCATAACATTTCTTACAGCAAAGCGACACTGCCACATGTAATTTGATTTTTGGTATAATGAAATACCTGATCAGTTCATCAGCAAACTTGTCCAGCCACAGTCTTCCCTCCTTCCTTGTTCTGTCTCTGCAACAACTGCTAAACAGCTCTGTAAGCAGATATCCACTGTTCCAGATTCAAGATCTTCACCATGACACGAAAGAAAAGGTAAAAATGGAGGCCCATAAGAAAGATACAGGGGGAGGAAGCCCAACATAACTAAATATGACTTAGTGATGTAGTGAGAAGGATTCTTTCTTCCTGATGCAGCTTAGTTTTACCATTTAAATCAAACTCTCATCCAGCTAAAACCAGTCTCACTGAGCTAATTTCAGCAGCACCCTGCGTCTTATGTAATAAGCCTTACACCTAGTAATTTTCTTTGTTTTACTATATAATGAAAAGAGGGATGGGCAATATAACAGGACACAATATCAATATCAGATATTTAATTTCAACTGATATCTAATCACTGATCATTTTAATGACCTATTTCAAATAAAGAATGTGCTGCTTAGGTGGAGGTAGTGGGGGACACATGGTCATGGGTGTCTGTCTCACTGGGGCAACCACTGATCCCCACTGGCTACAGCCTCCTCCAGAGGAGGTCTGCTGGGGAGGAGGTGACAAGAGGCCCAGGTGACTGGGGACTAGCACGCACTAAGTGACCTGCACAGAAGCCACAGAAGAGTGGCGAAGGGGCTCTGTTAAAAGGGATATGACAGGCTATTTACGAACAAGGGAGGGAGCACACAGGAGGCTAGTTAATGTAACTTTGTGTTGTCATTATGTGCTTTCTTGAAGGCTTGCATCTAATATATTTAAGTGAGCCTCCTATCAAACAATTTTCTAATTGCCATTGTCTTTCGGTGGTAAATGTCACTATCATTTTATCACCTAGGCGTAAACGAAAGTATGAAATCCGACAATGGAAACCAAGAACAACTTGACCTAAACCTGTGAACACATCAGTTGTTGGTGGACTGCTTCTATTGTTTTTATTTCAGTCAGCTGTTCAGGATTGAGCTAATTTTCATCAATCTTAATGAACAAGCTCCATCCTATTTCAAAGACCTCATAGTACCATGTTAACCTAAAAGAGTACTTCACTCTCAGAGAGCAGGTTATGTATAGTTCTTAGAGTTCCCAAAAGGAGAATGTGAGGCAGAGCCTTCATCTTTCAGACACTTCTGCTGTGGAATCGGCTCCCAGTTTTTGCTTGGGAGAAAGACACTCTCTCTACTTTAAGGATTAGGCTTAAATTTTATTTTTTTTTTAACTTTGAACAATCCTTAAGTTATGCTGTTATAGACCCAAGCTGCTGCGGGGGCTTCCCATGATGCTCTGGGCGCCTCTGTTCTAAATGGTAAATGGTCTGCACTTATATAGCGCCTTTCTACCTTAGTGGTACTCAAAGCGCTTTACAACGTGTTTCTTATTTACCCATTCAAACACATCTACACAGCAATGGCGACAGAGCTTCCATGCAAGGTGCCTGCCTGCCATTGGGAGAAACTTCAGGTTCAATGTCTTGCCCAAGGATACTTTGACATGTGGGGTCAGGGGGATTGAACCGCCAACCTTGCGATCAGTGGACAACCCGCTCTCTTCTCTCTTCTGCTCTCCATATGTTTATGGGCCATCATTGCATGCAGGATAGAAAGCAGTCAGTTCTATAGGGGAGCACAAGCCCATTACTTACGGAATAAAGGCTGGGTCATACTGACCTTAGAATTCCCTGGGGATAAAACTGGGTGCATGCCTGGTGCACAGAAAGTGCATGAACAGGAGAGAGTGTTCAATACAGTGGGAAGATCCCTGGTTCTGCCATGGTGTAGTTTATTCCATGCACCCTTCATGAATTGACACACCACAGGTGCCCACTGTCTTTCCCCCAAAGCTAATATGGCAAGCTGAAATTGCTGCCAGGTACACTTTGATGGTTGAGAAAGCCTTTACGTTCTCTATAAGGTTCTGTAGGAACGACAGAATCACTGACACCAGACACTGAAAAAGGATATCCTGTGACTCTGAGCACCAGCTCTCAAACACCTGCCACTTATGTTCATATAATGACAGAGTCGATGTGGCTTTAGCACACTGAATAGTGTCCGTCACATTGTAAGGAGATCCCACTGTGCTGAGACTGAACCACTTGCGGGCCAGGCCAACAGAGCCACCCCTCTGGGTGGAGGTGAAATATTTCCCCCATGCCTGTGACAGCAGGTCCCTGCAAAGTGGTAATGGCCATGGCAGGCTGGAAAGAAGCCAAAAAAATTTCTGCCAGCCAATGCTTCCCTGGGCATCATGGGACCAAAAGGATAATGGACAGGTCCTTTTCCCTACTCTGGCCAGAGTTGGAGGGATGAGAGCCTCGAGTGGAAAATTATAAAGAAGAGTTCTCAATCACTCGTGTGCATCCACCCCCAGTGAGGCTCTCTGATCGTGCAGGGGGAAGAATGGAGGGAACTGACTATTCTCCACTGATGCATAAACGTTCACAGTTGCCTGGCCGAAACATAACCAAACCTGCTTCACCTAGTTGGGGTGAAGCCTCCTATCTGCATACAGCGGCTCACCTCTAGATAACAGATCCGCCCCGCCGTTCAGGATGTCCAGTACACTTGTCACCCTCAGCGACTGCATGTGTACACTGCTCCAAACTATCAGTCTGTCTGTCAGTGTGTGTAACCAAGGGGACCTCAGCCCATTGTAGCTTACATCAACTTGCCTGTTGATGTAAGCCACAATGGTCAAATTATCTGTCCTCGTTAAAACATTATGGCCCCTCAGCCAAGGGAGGAAATATTTCAGAGCCAGGTGAACAGCCAGCAGCTCCGGGAAATTTATGTGGAAGAATAGCATGTGACGGCCCCATCAATGCTCTGCCTTCGTTAGTGGCACCCCAGCCTGCCAGTGAGGTGTCTGAGGTGATCACTTTCCTGACTGAGACCGTTCCCACAGCAACGCTTTGAGCCAGTGAGCCTGGGCTTTTTCACTGACAAAGTGCTAGTGAACAGTCTGCAGAAACCCTCATCTGGCAATGGCTATCGTGGTGGGGGTCCAGGCCCAAGGAAGCCACCTACTGCGTGGATCCACGTTATAGCAGACAAGGTCAATGTGTTTTTCAACATACTTTTCTGTTTCATATGTTTTATGTCTTTTGACAGTGCCCTCAGCAATCTGCCTGGTTGAACGTATCAGGACATTTTGAGTGAAGTGCTTGAGTGATAATACTGAACACATTGTCTTTGCTTCCCTCCTGGGCACCATAACGTGAACGCTGACCCAGGATTTGCCCTCTACGGGGAACACGTCCAGCTGAACGTGTTCTGGAACTGAGCTGAAAGGGAGCAGAGTGGCCAGTGAAGTGGGCAGGCTGGGCTCACTCTCCCCCAGAGGAGAGGATATCAGGCCAGCCACTTCTTACTTCCTTCTTCTTCTTCCTCTCCATTGCAGTTGCAGATGGAGGTGATGGGGCCGCTTGAGGTCTGGCCTGATGAGATTGCATTCCAACTCGTTTGTTCTTAGGGCCTCCGGGGTCCTAAGGGGCCACCTGTGACTTAGGCACCTTAGAGATCCTGAACGCAGGGGCTAGGTGAGAGACAGCCTGTGCATATGAGTGGCGTGGCGCTGGGGGAGCGGTGGGTTGAGCCATCCTCAGCTGGAAAATTTTCAGCACCTCATCATCTCTCCTCTTCTGCTCACACCTCTTCTGTATGGAGGTGACAGCTGCACCAAAGAGACCCTGGGGGACGACCGGAGTGTCAAGGAGCTCCTTTTTTTCCTTGGTCATCAGGTTAGGGAGCCTGAGCCAACGTGCCCTTGCGTGAAGAACCACGAGTCCCATGGCTCTCCCTGTAGCTTGGATGGCCACTTTGTGGAGGCAGAGAACATGGGCAGTTGTAACACAGATCTCTTCCCACTGTGGGATATCTGGTTTTGCAGTCATGTCCTCTTCTCTGTTAGCTTGGTAAGCCATAAGGATAGAAGAGGCATTAAGGCCTCTCTCTGACAGTCGCTGCCCTGTAGACTTATCTGTGAGGCGAGACTGCGGTCTGTCTTAGAGGGGAGGGATGGAGCTGCAGAAGACAGGGAGGCCCTCAGCTGAAGGTGGGCAGCTACTAGTAGCTCAGTGGGTGGCATCTGGTGGATATCATGAGGCTCCATCACCTCACAATCCAACAGTAAGTCTCTCTCTCCTTCTCTCTCTCCCCCTCCCTCCCTCCCTCTCCCTCTCCCTCTCCCTCTCCCTCTCCCTCTCTCCCAATATGTTGTGACCAGTCAAAACAAAAACCTATAACCTACATTCTATTTCATTTTGAAAACTCCATGACTGCCTTTTAGTCTAAATAGGCAGAAAAAGAGACTTTTGGAAGTGATGACACAAACACCAATGTTCACTTCCACATTGTGATTTTTCAGGCAAGCTTAAATGCACAGAGATGAAGATTAAAGCTCTTCTCGACAGAAATTGCTTTTGTTTTAAAACAGTTTTAACATGAAAAGATATTAGGGTGGACCTAGCCTAGGGGTGTGTGTGCGTGTGTGTATATGTGTGTGTCTGTATGTGGCCGTGGGTCACATGCTGCATGACATATATCATAAATTGCAGCCTTTGTGATTTGCAAATTTAGATTTGAAATTGATTTATTGTTCAGCCCCAGATTGTATGTGTTTGTGTCTGTCTGTTCTTTGCATATATTGACAACCATGCAGCCAATCTACTTCAGACATTGCCGGTGTATCACTGGGGCCTTGAGGAAATGCAGTGTCGAATATTAAGTGTGTGTTTGTGTGTGTGTGTGTGTGTGCACGCACCAGGATGGTGGGGGAGGGGCTTCCAGATGGCTACCCCAATCAGATTAGAGATGGTAAACCTTTCTGCTTTGGCACCCCTGAAAACAAAGGCATGTTGTCATCATTCTGTTCTACACAAAGCTGAAGTGGAGCACCAAGTAGCTGAAGTAATTCCATTTCCCTGAGAGCAGTTAATGAGCTGCAGATAGTCATTGTTTCAGAAAGCAAAGCTACATGGGCCCCCTCTCTAGTCCTACTGTCAACAGCAGCGCTGCCTGTGTTATTATTTTGGCATATAGTTTCTATGTCTTTTGCTGTAAATAAGGCTGTGTAGCTTTCTGTAACTTAGACTTAAAACAGTCTTCCTCTTACAAATAATAGGTTGACTTTAAATAATCAACAGTCCCTGTGAATCCAACACACTGTGGGTTTTGTTGTTGTAACCATCTTTAGTCTGGTCAGCTAGCAATTTTTATATATTGATGCAGCTGTGAAACACACTTTACAGTCAGTTTTTATGAAAGTCTTGTGCTGCTGTTACAGTCCGTTTTAATACGTCACGTATTAGTAGTGAAGTGGTTATGAACATGGACATGTGTGCTGTTCCCTGCTTGTTGTCCCATTCTTTTGGCTAAGTCACCTTAGCATTATGACTGTTTTAAGACAGGGTTTAGGTGTAGAGGTTGACCAGTTCGTTTTTTTTTTGTATCAACGTGATTTGTTAGTAATCGGAATTTTGAGCATTTCAGCATTTCACAGTGGTAATGTTACTTAATGTTTGATTGCAAAAAATCAGGCACCCACAAGTATGTAGATCAACAGCAGTAGTTGTAAATGATCAACTGAATTCCTGTAGAACAAGAACAAGTGAAAGCTGGTGACTACAATGTGTACTAAAGCACAGCTGTGCATAAATCTGCAAGCAACCATGTGGCACGTGAAGGTGAAGACTAGGGATGCACGATAGTATCGGCGTCCAATAATTATAGGTTAATTTTGGCAACTGTGACGTCATTCCGATAATACCCATAATTAAAATTCAGCCAATAAAATGACCTGATAATAATAAAGACTTCGAATCTTGGTTTTTGCTGTTGGTCTGTGTGTTGTTGCTTGTGCTCATGCCTGATTCCTCAACCCCTCCCCTCCCCGACAGTACTGTCGCAAGTGTGTGATGTCATAACACTGCCCGGCAGAGAAAAACAAGCAGCATGGCGTGGCACTGACCAGTGTGGACTTTCTTTACCGTGTCTGAAGAAGTTGTTTAACTAGGGCTGGTCCCGAATATTGGAATATCCGAATATTCGTTCGTTGTAGTGGTATTCGGATAATAATTTTGATACTCAAAAAGTCGTGCGCAGCCAAATGCCACCGAGCATTGCCTAGGCTGTAGTACACTGCTAGGCGCAGCCGAGCATCGCCAAGGCTCTAGTACGCTGCTGAGGTTCTAGAACGCCGCAGTGGTTGTATGAGTGGACCTGACAACTGCGGTGTCACGCTCCGGTATGCAATCGGTTGACATTATCGGTTATCGGCTGCAAGAAGTATAAAATTATCGATTATCGGAATTGGTTGAAATTGGCGTTATCGTGCATCCCTAGTGAAGACACATGAATGTGTAAAGAGCTGATCTTAGTGAAGAGATCCTCTGGTTCTACGTAGTTATGAAAATGTAGGAACACATTTTAGGAACATGAATAGCAGGGAAAGAATGTTTTTCTTGTCACATCTTCACATTTAAATGCAACCACTGATTTAAAAAACAATTTGTTTTAAAAATTAGGGTCTAGGGTTTGAGGCTGTTGGATCATTCACAAGATGGCTTTGAGACGGGAATTATTTCCATCAGCCATAACTTCTTGTTCCACCAAAACAGCTTTGATCCACTGGTGATGTCCTGTAGTGTCTGGCACCAGGATGTTAACAGCCTATCCTTTGGGTCTTGTGGGTTGCAGGGAATATGCCTCTGTGGGTGGTTGGTCTGTAGCAATGCTTAGGTGAGTGATACTTGTCAAAGTAACATCTACATAAATGCCAGGACCCAGGATTTCCCACCAGGAAATTGAACTGTAACAAAATGATCAATGTATTTGACTTTGCCTGACAGTTTTAATGATGTGGCTGATCTGTGTATGTACTGCATTATACAGAAGTCAAAGAAAGTACATTACTGCAGCCAGTATGACTAACCTGAAATCCATAGTTTGCTTAAAAATAGTGATTAAAGTTTAAAGTTAATTGTAGCATACAACACGTGGAAAAATGTATCACGTGGAAAAATAAGAATGTGTGATATGACTGTATACTGTGATATAACATAAATGCCACACTGTCCCTTTAATACAAGTTGGTGTATTAGGCCATTGTTTCAAATCAACTGGAACGAATTCTTTTTGACTCTGGCTCTGCAATGCATTAGGAAAAAAAATATTTCTGCATCTAAGCTGTTCCTTATATAATGTAGATGGTTCACAAACCTTGTTGGAAAGCTGGGGTAGGGTGACGTAGTGTTAGGAGGGTAGGGAGAAGGAAGGAAGCAGTCACTTAGTCTACAGGAAGTTCTATGTTGGTACGCAGAGAGCATTGTGGGAGTTTAGCTAGCAAGGGGCACCATGACTTCTTTGATGCATAATGTCCTCGAGCCAGATCCAGCGTTTCTTATAGGAAATGTTCTGCCACACGTGGTCTTTTTCTGTTTCATTAATCAACATTTGGCAGTAAGTGTGCCTTATTACCCAAGGTTCCAATATGATCTGCGGCCCCTTGTCACATTTCTGAAAAGGTCTTACTTGTAATGATGCTTTCATTTTATGTCACCCAAGATGCAGATTCATGTGTCAGTTTTTGTGTGCGTGCGTGTGTGTGTGTGGGCATTTGGTGACTGGATTGAGGCCACCAAAGCCAGAATTCAGCAGACTAACTGTCTATCTGTGGCACTCAGCCTGGATTAACCTTTGTGCTGCTTTGATCTAGTTAACGATAGTTACCTAGCACTACCGCTGATCCCAGAGCAGACCTCAAGGCTGAACAAATACGACAAAAAATCAGGACAATTTTCACTTTTTTTCCTTTACAATTACTTAGAAAGTATATTTATAATGCAGCTATTTGTTCTCCAGAAATATGAAAATGTTCATATTTCCACATAGTTGATACACGATTTTGTCAATGGACAATGGCAATAAAACGTATTTAAGAAAAATGACTATCATCAATAAAGCAGCATTACTCTAAGCACTTCAGTGGCTCAGATCTGATTGATTCATTCAGTTGAAACCATCTGATTGTTTCAATTTTTTAACAACACATTTCTGAGTCTTAAACTTTTTTCAAAACAGATGACAGGTTACACCCTGGACAGGTCACCAGTCTGTCACAGAGCCACATAGAGACAGACAATTAAGTACACTCACATTCACACCTACGGACAATTTAGGACCACCGCTTAAGAAGAACATGCAAACTCCACACAGACAGACCCAGGAGCTTCTAGCTGTGAGGTGACAGTACTGTGCCACCCTGCCACAAAATCATTTCGATTACATTTAACACATCAAAGAGCAGATATTGTGAACACCAGGGTAGCAAAAAATTCCGTTCTATTTTAATTTAACCTTCTACATTTTACTAGTCAATGATTGACCTGACAAATTCAGAAGTATTAAAACACAGTAAACATGATGCAGTCCTCCACAGAAGATATCCTGTTATGTTATTCACCTTTTCAAAGTCATTTGATATCAAATTAATCCTCATACATGATCTACATGATGGAGTGACTTGTTTACTGTAGTTCAAGTTAGTCCACGTGCTGAAAACAGCTGCTCCGCTAGAACAGTTCAGGAAATCAGTCAGTGTTTACTGCCCCCTCTAAAATGTATTTATACTCAGAGCAGAATGTTGCTGAGACAATTCATCACTTCAGTCTGAGTGTTGTTGGTACCATGTTGTCAGAGTCCTCCTACTCTCTCTGATGACAGACATTCATTTCCCGGCCTGTGCTGGTGTTTGAAAATCTTAGCTCACTAGTAGCAAGAGCCTCAGGTAGCCATCTAAATCGGACAGCTGCCAGTCACACTTTTACAACTTATAACTGCAGAGTTGATTGACACGACTGCTGCAGTTGGCAGTCAGACAGCAGGCAGGTGCACTTCTTAGTGGACCTATACCAACGGTCAGTCAAAACACCTGTAAGTCCATCTCATTAAACAGTAAGTGGTGATTCATGATGCAATAAGGTACTCCAGTAGCCTCTGTGAACTTGTTTGGAACCTTTTTAGAAGTGTTTGGACAGTGCTGTCTCTTCCTTGGTTCCTTGTTTACTTCTCATAGGATTAGTCTCTGAACTGATCTTGGCACTGCTGCTTCTTCTGGAATTCCAGCCAGCATCACGCAGCCCTGAAGCACACTACAGGCCTAAATACCAAGCTGCTTTTTCTTCTCTCCTTCTCTTCCTTTTTTTCTAGAGATGTCATCCTCAGTTTGGCCAATAGGCAATCTGGTCAAGAAATGGAAACACTGGCAACATTAGTTGAGAAGCTTGACATTTTGACTGTGCTGTCAAAATGGTTTCAAAGGTGTTCACTGAGGCTATTAATTTCTGGTGGGCTGGTGAAGAAAAATCTGTTCTTGATTAGCATGGTGATTAAGGGGGTAGGGTAAGTCTGTCTGTAAGATGTGATCTGTGGCAGAGGTAAACTCATTAGCTTTGGCAGACATCAGCTTAGCAGTTGTGTGTCTCTTCTTCAGTGCTGCCCTGCTGCCTCACAGGGTTGCTTTCCTATGTTTTTTGGAATCTTTTAGTGGTACAGTGATCTTGGGTTCTTAAAAAATATCTCTCAAAATGCAACTTTTTTTTCTTGATTTCTGTCTGTGAAGTCTGAGTGCAAAACTTACAATGCTAATTTTTGTCTGACTTTTATCTTGCTGTGAATCAAGGCAGACCTAGTGTTACCATGGGCAGTCATGTGCACTGTGGTTGTGTGCTTTATAATTCGCCAAGTTATCAAGTGCCTGATAACTGTTTGGAATTCCAGGAACTCTTCTTGTGGTAAGTCTACTGGTTTGAATGTAGAAGCTTTATTTTCTCCAGACCTAATTATACGGGTTTCTTGTTGTAGGTTAGCACTACTGTGGTTTATTGAGACTGATTGCACTCTTAATTTGTTGATGTCACTGTGTCATGGGAATACTGTTACTAGTAATCAGGTTAATCAGGAGCAGCTTTCATGATTTAAGAAAGATTATACAGTGCATTTAAAATGTTTAATAATTAAACATGACCAGTTTTTATTATAATTTTTGGCAGACAGGTTATTTAAGAGCCTATTTCCGTTTACAGTAAAGATTTGTGAGTGTGACAGCAGCCTTCATTCATTGAGCAAAAAGAAAAAGATGAGATTAAAAAACCTGTCTGGTGCTTGTAAAAATCTTTTGAAAGGCTTCTGCAGGTTCTGTTCAGATTATTACTCACTGATGTATATGGGTGGGAATCATAGGGTACCTAACGATACAATACGATATGCGATACATGGCTCACGATGCTGATACTCTCATGATACAGCGATACCACGATAATCGATATATTGCAAGACAATAACATGATGATACATCACGATCTCTATAGGGCTGGTTCGAATAGCAATTTCTGTGCTCCAGATATTCGAGTTGAATTAATGACGAATATCTGAATATTCGGATAGGGCAGTGGCGGTGGGGGGTGGGGGTTTAATGACTTTGAATAAAATTATTTGTTTCTTTATTTTATTAACAAAGTAAGTGACTGAGATATACCAATGCTTCATTACAGTAGAGCCAAGGCTGCGCCAGCGGTGGCAGTGGCCGGATGAGTGGTGCGTCGAGTATTCGGATCTCAAAATTATTATCTGGATAGCACCACAACGACCAAATATTCAGATATTTGGGTCCAGACTAGGGCTGCACAATTAATTGAATTTTGATCACGATCACGATTTTTGCTGCCACGATTCAACTAACCTGATCGTCGGCGATATTTACATTTAAAATGCGGCTCTGCTGCAGATCTAATCAAGCACTTTCTTAATCAGTAGTCAGACAAACACCAGAGGGCGAACACATGCTTGAGGCTTCATGAAGCTGCCAAAATAACAAGGGAGGGCACCTGAAGTCAGTCGGTGGACTGGGCTGATGAAAGTCATGTCAACAGAAGAAAGTAGGAGCATCATGGTGAGGAGCTACTGCCTTAAAACGATCAACATCCATTGTCTGGACTTGTTCGGATTCAGGGCAAATGACGTTAAACAAGAACAAGTCATATGTAAAGAGTGCGATAAAGAGTTGTGTCTGCCCTGCAGAGTAACACTACTGATCTGTTCAACCACCTGAAAAAACATCACAAACACAAATACGAGGAATGCATGAAGGCTAAAGCTAACGCTGATTCACAAAATTCCCGTCCGTGTCCAGCAGCAACCCAGACAACCATGACAGCGAGCCTGCACAGGGCAACACCGCATCCATCTACCTCCCAAAGACACGCAGAAATAACTGACGCAATATCGTTTTATTTGGCCAAAGACGTGTGTCCACTAAATACAGTGAGCAACGAGGGCTTCAGAAAAATGGTCAAAACACTGGACAAGAAATGGGGGGGGGGATCGCTTTGAGGTCGGGACCGATTATCTCTCAAACCACGCTCAAAACGATCGCAATAAAAGTTAGCTAGCTAGCAAGTTAGCAAATCAAACCGATCTTTATTTATAAAGCAGGTTAGTTCTCACCTAACCTGCTTTATAAGGTCAGGTGAGAACCTTATAAAGCAGGAGGTAGACATGAAGAATCTGGGAACGATGCTCTGCTGCTGGTTGACCCAGACGGCTTGCGATCATCTGAAGAATCTGGATCAGGTTCTGAATTCATCCGATCCAGATTATTTAATTATGTTATCATTTATTTATTCCTATTTAAAATTTCATTTAGTGCTGAAAACTGTTCCTAAACTGTATTGTTTGCTTAGTGCAATAAAAATACAGGTGTTTTTCTAACATAATGAATAATCGTGATTAATAATCGTGATTACAATATTGATCAAAATAATCGTGATTAGCATTTTGGCCATAATCGTGCAGCCCTAGTCCAGACCTATCTATAACTTGGATATATTCATACCTTGGTTCCAGTGTGCGTAGCATTTTTCGAAACCCTTCATTTTCGACCACACTGTATGGGCGGAGGTCTTTGCAAATGAACCAAGAGATGGATGTTGTAATGGTAGCTGCCCTCTGGGATGAGAAAGGAAGCTTTGCTTTAAACATTGTGTCAACGGCTGCAGGCTGACTTGAAATGTTAGCTGCATCAGCCGCTTTCTTGGCGAGGAGTTCTCTCTTACGGTACCGTCTCTTACGGTAGCGTTGCTGCCCGCCATTCTACCTGTACAAACTCTTCTTGGGCCGATTCATTTCTGCTCAAGTCTCCCTCATTCATGTGATGAACCATGTGGAGTCATTAAGTAGTGACGCTGGGGGAATGGCAGCTGGCAGGGGAATCTGGAGGGGTTAGAGCACCTTATTATAATAATTAAAGTATCGATATTTGGTGCCAGCGTATCGATACTCATATCGCATGAGGAGGGACAACAATATATCGCTGTATCAATATTTTGTCCCACCCCTACTTATGTACATACAGGTGTAAAATATGGGATGGTGTAACTTATTGTTATTGTCATTTTTTGTTGATGAATTTGCCTCTTTGGTTTTTATTTAGCACTGCCCACACAACGTGTTACTAGTCAAGTATTGAGGATCCATGCCCATGTCTTCCTTTTAAGTACCTGCTGACTCTCTCTTCAGCAGACCTGTGTGAGAGAAAACTAGCTGGAAGAACACTGTGGACATGTTTATGGTTCATACCTTTTCTATTAATATTTCATTTTTATATATACTCAGTATTACAGAAGTTGTATTCTTTAATATGCCTTCCCTCCAATTATGGGTAGTATTATTAGTATTATTCACTTCTCTGTCCAAATCTATGAGGTTAATACAGCTACGCCACACTCCTCTCCTATACCACATACATGACTCTTGTGTTTGGCCTGTTAGCATGCTTTTGTTCATCATCTGTCATGCAAAAATGTAATTCCACTCAGTCAGACACAGTGTCTGCTGATTGACAGCTGAAAGATTTTTCAGTGGGAGAGTCACTCACACTGAATTGTACAGGATAGACAGGACAGTATGAACCTGCCTCTGGTTCAAAAGAAGTTCATTCAGGTTCATTCAGGATTGGAGCAGAAAACAGAAACACATTTTGTAGTCTGATATTTACAGCCTGCCATGCTGCGATGGACTAAATATTCAACTGACATATTTTTGATTGAAACACAATTATTTATTGATCTGCATTGTGTGACCTTCATCCATGCAAAACTATTTATGTTCTTAAAATCCAAGGCTAATCTTTTTTCATATGGAAGCCCTGGGTATCTTTTCCTCTGTGATTGACATTAAACCTAATCAGGGTGTTCTGCCTCTTGCCCACTGCCAGCTTTGATAGGCTCTGCTGTAAGAATTGACTGATATGCTTTTTTAGGGCCAATGTATCTATTATTCTTGATCAGGAAAGACCAATAACTGGTATCTGGAACTGATATACATTTAAAAAATGATTTATTAACAGCATGTGATAGCAGGGAACCTCTAATTTTCAACTGGGCTCCTTATGAATAATGATTACTATAACTAAATATGAACAGTAGAAATAGAAAAATAGGAAAATTGGAATGATGACATTTTAGTGTCACATGATGCTGCGGTGCTGTCCTGCTTGTTGGATTGAGCTCAGTAACAGTATGTCTTCTTCAGTTTTGTCTACTGTTCTTCTGTTTTCCCAATCTTTCTCTGTTCTATTTAATTACCCACTACAGTCTATGTCTTAAAGCATTATTAATTATTGCTTACCAGACACTGCTTCAGGGTAACCTGTAGCTGCCTTAGCCGTTAGTATAGCCTCAGCCACTGTGAAAGCAGCTAATGTCCTGCTATGAGGCAATGACTGTGCTTCTTGTTCAGTTTTTTTGTCTCTGCTCGACAGATGTGTCTGTCAGTGTTTGCCGCAAGCTAAGAAGCACAGCAGACCTCTGAGAAATAGTGTTAGTGTTGCACCGTCAGCAAAGTAACTTCCACCTGCACCGCTTGCTAACACATACAAGTTAATTATTGGGGCCTTCTCAGTATAACAAGCTCACTATGCATGTCTGTGGAAGACTGCAGTGTTTTTGTTAAACCTTTAACAGCTCATAAAATTGATGCAAATTCATTTTAAGAAAATATGCAAGTAGTTTATGTGTTCACTGTTTGTCAATTAAAATACAAAAGGACAAAGTGGAGCATTTTCCTATCAGACAAGCTTATTACTTTATTTAAAATCAGCAGTAAAGCTGTTAATGACATGTCAGCCTAATGAATAAACCAAATAAACTGAGAACATATACATATTTGACAAGGCAGCTACTACCTATGAACTTTTCTTTTTTAAACCTAAGAGCTCATCCTAAACTAATACTGAAACTAATAATGGAAGTGTAAAGGTAGAGTAAAGAACAGATAATGGGAATCAGATTGACTAAAAAAATGAGTCAAGTTGGGCTTCTTTCAACTGGCTGTTTGACTGTATAACTCTGACTGAGAGCACAGCCCTAGCAGAATTACATCAAAACACTGGCATTTCAATTGTGTAACAGTTTAATTAATGCACTTCCTGACAGCAGCTCTAGTTTACCAAACCCTGATTGCATCCAGCACCTGGTCAAGAGAGTCAAAAGATGCAGGCTGATCCATGCAAGCAGATAGATGTCAGTCTGAATGGAATATAACTCACTGAATGAGAAAAATGAGTGGGCACATACTCAGCTCATACTTCCTTCACCCGCTCTCTCTTGCACAGACCCAGATGTGACAATTTCACTGGCTGGGGGATTCACTCTCTGAGTGCCACACTCTGCTCAGGGATGCACCAATCAGTTTCTCTCTCCTGATAGTCATTTTGATGTTTCCAGTCGTTCTTATTATTTTCAGTTGTTACATGTTGTACAACTAACTGTTTTCTCTAAGTCTGAACAGTACTGGGAATATGGATCCGAGTATGACAAGCATATCATAAATAGGAACCGAGGATAAACTGTCTTGAAATGTTTTTCTTTTGTTTTGCGGTGATTCATCCTGTAATCATTTCAAATGGAGCCAGCGCAGTGGCAGTGATATGCTTGTGCATTTCTACCCATCAGAAACTTCTGGTGGACATGAGGAAGCAGTTTTCACTCCACATCATTTATAATCTCATGACCAAGGCACATACCACATGGCCTAAAATACCATCAGCAGCTTAGTTCCTCGGCTTGACACCTGGCCAGACCTTTGCACCGTGCATGTCATTCTCCTGGTCGCTTCCTCCACATTTCATACCTACACTGCACAATCTGGAAAAAATACTAAAAACGATCTCTCTTGTTCTCTCTGTTGATAGAGCAAGCTTAATTTATTGGCTTAGGTGAGATATCTAATCACAACAACACAATATTGGTGTGTTACATAGGGTAAATCACATCAGGCGGACCAGATCCAATTCAAAGAGTAAAACTGGCAGCCTTAAATAGACCTAGTTGAATAACTTATCTATTTTTTTGTAGATTTTCTTTTTGTCTGGGTGTTTGTTATATATCCATCATTAATGTAAAGCTATAAAGTCAGCTTCTCTTTATTTTCTGCCTCTATCTGTGTTATTAAAAGACTGACTTAGTGCACTCTGTCTCAGTGGGGATCTCAGTTATATGAAAATGTAATAATGCTGATACCATGCACACACACATATATACACACACAGTCCGTGTACTCTAGCTGAAAGCCTGTAATAAGATTAGAGAACAGTGGAACAAACTGGGAAAGAGAAAGAGGAATGGGGAGGTGACATAGGGGGCATTCATTTATCATTCGCCATTTGAGCACATAGTACACGGACACCACAGTTAATGGCAATGCTCACACACCTTGTTTTGCTACACACACACACACACACACACACACACACACACACACACACACAAACACACACACAATAGCTTTGTACAACCAAGGAATCGAGGGATTTCATACAGGGGTCCGCAGATGGAAACATTAATTGGATAAAATCAATTTAACACTGCTTGGCCAAGAATACATTTGAACCACATTTACTGAGCAGTTTCTCAATAACTTGATGGGCTGCAAGAGCAAGTTGCTCTTTTTCAAGTGTGTTTGTATGTACATGGAGTAAAAGTGTGTGTTTGAGACTCACCCCCTCTTTTGCTTGGATAGTCCTAAAGTGGCTCGTGATGCACCACTAACCTCAACTTTAGCATGGATGCTGAATTTGGCCCATTGTACACTTCCTGCATCTGTTTACCTTCAGCCGTTTCATGTCAAGGATCACAGGGATGGCCAGCCAAAATTTATAACCATGCAAACTCTATCCAGACACATTTGAATGTTTGCAACCTATCCATGTACACCAAATATCTAATGTGCAGCGATGGATTACTTAACAGCCATACTAGGCCAGATCCTCTGTGTAATGTGACAGTTAATATTTACAAATTATATATAAACCACTGAGTAACGATGTCTAATGACCACACAGTGATGTAAACCAAGCACAAAGAGACACAAAATCTCAATATCTCGGAGTTGTTTTTGTGTCTAAAAATCGGAGTGCTGCGTCGGTGGTAGCTGCTTTGTTTCTCTTTCACTCTGGGTATTCTTCTGCTATGCTGCAGAGGTGGTAGACTTTTAAAAAAAAAATTCCTTCTGTATGTTTATTAATAGTGCAGGAGAAGTGATTAACAGGAGGGTACATGCATAACAGCACAAGCTAGAGACACAGCAAGCTTGAGTAATAAAGTACCCAAGCAAGTAGGATAGACTTACGTTTACACTTTCCTACTGTATCACACATGCCAGAATGTGTGTGTGTGTACAGATTTTATGTGTATAAGGATATCAGGAAAAAAAAAGTGAAGGGAATGAGCAAAAGGCATTAACAATAATAAAAGATAATGGCAGGCCTTTTATATAACTGTACTGAGGGACCTGTTGTCTCATAATCTGTTCATAGTGATGTGATATGTACAGAATTACAGCGTCCACCCTGTAGTCCACTTCCATGTCTGTGAGTTAAATATGTATCAGATCGTTTTACAGGGTTCCATACATTACTTTCTAATTGCTTGCATTTTGACAAAAAAATGTTTTATTGTAGATCTCTATGACTACATCTGAAACCTATTGTTTTGTGTTTTTAAAAAAATCAAACATACTGATGAAAAGCATTTTCATAGCAGGCGAGTATAATGCCAAGCACGTCCTTTGGTGAAGTTAAGAGAATTCGGAGTGTGATGTTTAAGCAACTCTGTTTCAATATCAAATCAGTAGTTGACTGCCTGAAACCAGTGGTTTTCAAAGCCTGACACGGTGGACCTCCTCGTAATACCTACCTGTATGTGTCACTCCCATTGTTTTTCTTTGTCTTCTATGTTTTTTCTGGAATAGTGCTTTTGGAAGTGTAGTTTACATATTGCTTTGGAGACTCTAAGCAAAGAAAGTTTAATGTTGCCATTGATTAAGTTTGTTAGCAGTGGGCAACAAGTCTGTTTATATTATTTGGAAGTGGCACCATTGAAAGTAGCTGGATAATGTACTATTAATTTCTGTGTGCAATGGACTCACACATGTACAGATTAGGAATATGACTTTTTAGGTGTCTCATGTCAGTGTTGATTATTGGCAATCAAGAAAGGCCAATTACTGATACACTGAACACATTTGGAATACATTCAGTGTTCTATAGTAACAGCATGTGGTAGCAGAGAACCTGGCATTCATAAGTAGGCTTCTCCATTTATGTTTTTTGTGAGATAGATCGATTCAGATTGATCAGTTTGTCTCCTGCAGTTATGTCTGTTCTTCTTTGTTTTTGTTAATCTTTCACTGTTGTGTGAATTTTGTTGTCCATTAGGCCAATATCTTAAAGCGTTATCAAATAATCTTTTCAGGGTAGTCAGTGGTTGCCTCCTTAACTTAGCTGCTAGCCATTAGCGTAGCCTTAGCCACTGTTGAAGTAGCAAAATTACTGTTTTGTGGAGATGGCTGTGCTTATTGTTCAGTTTTTGCAGGTTGTGTCTCTGCTAGAAAAATGTGTCTGTCAGTTAGAACAGTGTTAAAGTTAATCTTACTTTAGAAAGATGTTATGGTACTCTGGATAGTGTTAGCCACAGGCTAAGAGGCACAGTAAATCTTAGTGATGGCCTTAGCCTAGCGCTGCTGACAAAAAAAGAATCTCATACTCTAAATCTGAAAACATATAATGTTTGTAAGCTACAGCAATTGGAGCATTGAATACGTGGCATTGCTGCTTTATTAATCTGTTAAAGTGACAGTATTCTGTCATTCAGACATAACTATCACACTTGCAGAGAGAGTAGGGGGAGTGGCTATCGTTAAGATTTTAACAGTACTACAACTTTTACTGATCCTGCTTATTGATCCGGTACTTTAACAGTACTCTTATCAGTTCTTTTGGACTGTTTTTGTTTGTTTGTTTTGCTTTTTAAGAGAAAAGAACTAAATAAATATTGCTTTATTCTCCCAGACATACTGTATATAAATCAACATATATTTAGACACTGATGTTGTGTTGATGGGATGATCAGAGTTCTGTGGACAGTGTCGATGGTTTTACTGACAAAATAGAACATTCTGCAGGGTGTTTCATTAAACTGTCTAGGATTATATAAGAATTAATAGCCTTACCTTGAACTGATATTAAGCAAGTGTCAGTACATTGTGCTGATAAAATCTGTTTCATTTTGTACTTTTGAGTCTAAAATTAATGCAGGATAATTTTATTAGTTTAGTGAAGAAGACTGTAAGTTTAAGTACTTCTACCACTAACACCAACATTCAATTAGAGAAACAGTGAAAATTAAAGCTGCAAGCAGCGTTGAATGCACACTCACGCATGTCGGGATGTGGCGCATGTCGAAGTGTGGTGTATGTCGGGGTGTGGCAGAAATTTCAGGGATTTGAGACCTAGCTGACCAATGTCAAGGATTATATCACAAGCTTTCTTGCAATGGTACATGCAAATATAATGGTTACAACTTCCTGTTTTCAATAGGTGGGGCTGTGACTATGACTCACTTTTGGAATGTCAATGTCTTCTGACATTCGATCATGTGCAGCTGAAATATAAACACTTAAGTTGTCATGGCAAGACATGGAAATTTGCTACGTTGCCATAGACATGTCATTAGTCAAGAACTCACAGTTTTCTCCATGAATCATGATCAGCGTCTTAAGGCTTAAGTCACCACATTTGAGGTTAATATGGTCAACCGGCTAATAGTAGCACATCTAAGTGTAAAACATGTCATTTTCTGTTGCCACCAGGTGTCGCTATGACTGTGAGTGGATATTGGCATATGGATGTGATCAGGGTAGGACTCTGATCAAACATGTAAAGTTTAAGCCAGATCGGAGCGTGTACAGGGTAGTTAGACAGCACTTCCTTCTTCATGGCGAAGCATCAGAGTTCAGGGGGCCGCCATGGCAACGCCTTTTGATAGATTTTGATAACTTTTAATTACTAAGGCCTGTTGTATATACTGGCCAAATCTGAGGTGTCCTGGAGTCACCTCCTATGAGCATACAGCTCTTGAAAAGGGGCAAAAGTCAGCAAAATCCTCACAGTTAAAGCAAAATGGCGGACTTCCTATTTGGTTTAGAGTATGGCTGTCACTGACTATCGTGCAGCCTGACGTGCTACATATGCCTACCAAATTTTGTAGATGTAGGTGAAACGTCATGCCCGTAGTAGCTCAAAATGAAGAAAGGTTCTCAATGTGGTTTACTGTACTGATCCGGACTGATCCTGTCGCCACATTGGGAAGCTTTTGTTGACGTTTGGTCAAAACCTGGATTATGTTGAATATAGGCGTGTCATTAATCTGACCTGTTACTGAATCTGAAACTGTTGCAGACAGACTACTTAAATTCTGACTCTTTTAAAGATGAATTTTAAAGGTGTGGATGACAGAGAGTCTCTTTGCACAGCCTCTTCTGAAAACAAGCATTTGTTTTGAGTATGGATCGAACATTTATCAAATTGGCCAATTATCAGAGCTGATATTCAGTATTCTGACACAAGGTGCTTTGATTTATACATGCTTCCCATCGATGGTGCCCAACACTGTGGGACTTGCAAAGTTCTCCAAAAATTCTGTTAGGGCATTGTAACCATCTGCATAGGAGACTGATGTACACCCTACATTATGTACACTTGTAAAGAAAAGTTTCCATACACTTCATTGGCAGCAAAGCCATTAAATACTCAAGACGGCCATTATATACATGGGTATGAGTGTATGCAAAACTTGCGTTTATGTTATGAACCACCTGTGTTGTCTGATTTCAAAGTCTGCATCAGTCAGCACATGGCAAGGTGGAAACCATGAACTGGCCTTTATCAGTGACAGTCCTGTTTGGTAACTTACTAGGTAACACAAATGAGATCTCTCAGTCTCATCCATTTACAAGAATAAGATGTTTTTCAAGTGTGATGGATCTTTTTTCCTAATCTCTACTATTTCTTCTCACTGCTCCATGTATGCTTTTTTTCCCAAAACACACTTTGAGGTCAAGGACAGGACAAAGTCAAATCTACAAATATCTGCAAACATGATCTCTGATTATTACCTATTGAAAGCCTGTAAATTGCTGGTGGTATAGTCGGGCATCTCATGATTATCTAACTGCATGTACAGCACAGTTAGAATTTGAAAGAAATATCGGTGTTGGTGTAAGTCATGGGTTAGACGCTGTCGTGGGGCCCTTGCTGTGGGCTCCTGCGCTGTGGCAGGCTGTCCTCCCCAGTGCCTGCTGGTAGTGTGTGGGAGGAGAAGTGGAGGAGGGGCGGATTAGCAGAAGAACAGACTAGGGTGAGCTGATGGATAAGGAGGGATGGACAGAAGGATGGGGAGAGAAAGGGCAAGAGACAGAACAGGCAAGATGACTTTGTTTTCTCTGTATAGGTCAGCATTAAGAATTCATTAGCTACTGTGCCTGTCTCTGTTTGTATGTGTCTGGTGTGTTCAGGATTATTCATTATCAGGGACTGAATTGATGGCAAACACTGGTGAAGTTCTCAGTTTTTCTTTTTAGTTTGTTTTTTCTGGATGACTATACTGTGTCAACTGTCATCACTTTAATGGTATTACCTGTCTGGTGGTCACAATGAGATTTTGAATGTTTGATTAGGACATTTACGTTAGGATTTTAATGAGCTGCAGACAGATTTGTTGTTTTAAGCTTTCTAATCTCGGCGTATGTTGTGTGTACACATTTGGGCCGGTACACAATGTTAAGGCAGAGCAGAGTATTTAGAAGGTATAAACTTTAGTAACTCCTCATTCTATTAAAGTGACAGAGATGCTATAGTAATGTTATGTACAGCACACACCACCAGATGTCAGTCATAATACAGTAAACTGTAAGAACAGGCAGGCAGCCGAGCTGAGAAGGATGGCAAGTGTAGTGATAAATACGACGTTATTAATGACATTTAACTTTATTCACAGAGCTAGTCTTGTCATCACTACAAGACTTGTCCAGTTTAAATGAATGAACCATTTAGGATGGTGTAATTTCATGGGTTTTCTTGAAAAGAGCATTTCCCCCAGTGAACAGTTGGAAGGGTAATGAGGTATGAGAAGACAGATACTTCTTAACCCCAATCCACGCTCTAAGATTCAGCATTCCAAGCCTTCCTACAGCCCTCCTCCACTCTGCTCACTGCACTGGTTCCTAGATCTAGCCATGACCAAAGGAACCTATAACATATCAAATGCCACGAGCTGCACCAGGTAATGCTCACAAAACACCAAATGAAAGTTACAGAGACTAGAGCCCCCAAATAAACAAATGATAGAGAAGACCATGAACTACGCCACACAGTGAGCTCTCCCATTTAAACCTCTTTCCCTAAAATAAGTCTTGACAACAAATTGCACCAAAATCAGGATTGTCAGTTACCCCCAGCTCATCTAGTTATGAATCAGATCAACAGAAGAAGAAGTTACGAAATAGCCATGTGTGGCTGCACAGTTACAAACAAAACAAATCATGATTTTCTTGATGTTGACTAGTAACTTAGATTTCCTGTTGACAACTGGTTTCCCAGCAGTGAATCTCAGGCAGCATTTCTCTGGCTTTCCACAAATCCTGTCTCCCCTTGTTGAATTAAATCCTAACCCCATTTTAACCCACCAAAGTCAAATGTCCCAACATGTTATTTACAAGTAGTTGTATAAAGTAACTCAGTGCACATTAGATCTGTGAAAGAAGCAGAACAGGGAGAGGAGAGGAGGAGCTCAGATAGGTCTGAATCAAAGAAAGTAAAATAAGTTCAAAGAGGAAAAAAGGATGAATAGCAGCAGCCTCAGCCTAGTCCAGAACACTGTGTTCTGTAGGAGTAGCTACACACTAGTGATGTAACATTTGTGTGTTTAATACTGCTGAATACTGCTGAATCAGGCTGGAGGAGCTGGACTTCCATTGTCACTGAGCTGGAAAAGACCCCATCACACACACGCACGCACGCACACACACACACACACACACACACACACACACACACACACACACACACACACACATACACAGACAGCTCTGACATCTGCTTTATTCTCATGTTTTTGTGACAGTGGCTGTCTAACAAGCTGGTGTTGGACAGACAGTTTTAAAACCTCATATCCAAAGGGGACAGGAAAGTGCTACTGTAAAACATAAATGTTGTCATGTTTAACCTTTGTTTGTTTATTGTGAAAAGTTTGAGCTTGCTGATACAGTACTTGCATTGTCGTCTTAACTAATCAATACTCTATGACTACCACAGTCAGTGCAGATCCCAGAGCATTATCACAAGTTCCTCCTCGTTTACAAAAGCTACCTGGTTGATGGTGTATATACTCCCCTGGTTGCTGCTGTGACAGTCATGAAGCTGTTTTTTATAAACTGGTTAGATCATAGATGAGGAAAAAACATGTTCCTGGTTGGGACTGACTTAGTGGTACCTGTGGACTTCATTTGACTTAGCCATGGATCTATTATAACAGCTACGTTTAACTATGAAACCTTTACTGCCAGATTATGAACATTTCAGATTCACAAAGGATAAAAAATACAAACAGCATCTGTCATTATTACAAATCACAAGACAAACCCAGGTAACGGTAATCTCAAACACACAGGGCTTGGTAATTTTAAGAAAAAGAAAATTCATGCGTTAAAGCCCAAAAGGCCATAGGTATTCTACTGTCTACTCAGGACTCCAATGGTGGGAGAGAAATCTAGAATAAAAAGTTTGTTTTTATTTTCATTAGCATTTTTTGTGTTGAGTAATTAGTGTCATAACTAAAGGTTATCTGAATGAATTGGTTTAGAGACTGAACAAATTTAAAAAAAACAAGCAGGAAGAAATGGAGAGAGAGAAAACAACAGTTTCTTTCAAACAAAAGAGATGAGCGCAGCTGACACAGTTGACTCCTCTGAACACCAAAGCATACGTATTGTCTTTGAAAAATTACCAAAATTACACCATTAGAGCCAGAAGCTGTAAAAACAAAATAAATTATCAGATTGTCAACTTTTCAGCAGTCCTTGAGCTCTTTATCTGTGACTTGCTATCCTGTCCAGGTACCCCTGACTGCAGTGTGCAGTTCGGGGCGGAGCTCAACCTGGCTCAATGTCAGCATGCTATTGGCTGCATTTAACATTTGACTCCGCCCACGGGGACATTGCCTGCATGCAAAAACGAGCGCCATCTTATGCTTCTAGCATAGTCACAAAACTGTATTTGGCCCTGTATGTGGTTCCACTCTGAATTGCATTAGATACACACATTCCTGAAGGGTTAGGGTTAGATTGCCACCAAACTGTTGCAAAATGAAGTAAAGTTGTATGTAATAAGACTGAACGAGAGTGGTTTATGAAACATTGAGATGGTTGGAGTCAAACGTTGAGCGCCACCCCACTGCACACTGCACTCAGGGGCTTCTCATTCTGTCAGAAAACTTAACCAAACCTAAACCATGATATTTCAGTAAAATCATGTTGTCCTGTGTATCTGATTTTAAAATTCCTCTAAAAGGCATGGCTCACATAAGCGTACTCTTCTTGTGCAGAGCAAACCCAAAGAGTTTGAGTGATTTTTTTCAGTTAAAGTAGCTCTAGTCCTCACCTCCAAACTCATTTTCTTAACAAGACTCCAGGTATCCGAACACCTGACTCCAGTTAGCTTTTTAGAGGTCATTAACTCATGGGTTCACATAGTTTTCCACTAGCACTAGGAGGTTTTTATAGTTGTTCTCAATCAAGACATGGAAGATAAGATTTTTTTGTTTTACTATTTTAGGCACATTATATCTGTCAATACCCTTGACTTAGAAGAAGATCAGATCACGTTTTATGGCAAATTAATGCAGAAAACCATGAAATTCCAAAAGGTTCACATACTTTCTCTTGCAACCATATAAGTTATGCGTCTGTCTTTCACTTTCAGAAGGTTAATCAATATCAATCAATATAATATATCAAGTTAATAATCTATGTCTGATATTTTGGGAATGATGAATACTTAAATATTGAGAGGTTAATGTTCTTTTGTTACTTCCAGCAAATCTCGTTTAACTGTAGGTAAAGGATCACAATAACTGTAGGACACAGTATGTTGAGAAAGGAGGGATGAAATGTGCTCAGACTTAAGCACACATCACACATTATAACTTGTATAATTTGTAGACAGTTTACAAATGAGAGGAAGGGGGCTCACAAAGACTGCTTATGTAGAGGGCCCAGCATTTGGTGATACACCTCTGACTAGGGCTACGCAATTAATGGAACCAGCCTGTGTGTGTCCACATCACTACATGTCAGGTGTATTTTTGGCTAAGCAGCTTGTGTCTCCAAAGCATGGCATTCACTTGCAAATTTATATAAATGCATATATTTATTGGAAATTGATTATAAAGAAATTATTGATGCATTTCATTCGTGTCCCACTTTGTCTCATCACACTCACACAGCAAAAGTTTGTTTCTTTGTAGTCGGTGCATGAGAAAATTGAACATGTTAAGTCTTCATATGCTTTCCCTGATGCCCATCTTTGTTTTCATTAGAGATTGGACGATTTTTTGCCCACAGAGCCCACAGAGTGACTGCACAGAGAGAGAGCCAGATGTATCAGAGCCATTTATCTTCTTTCATGAAAATCAGTCAATCCAAATAACAACACCAGTCATCATAAATATGGTCGATATTTGCCATATTTGCAGTCACTCTGTGGGCTCCAGCAATGTCCCGCCCACAGCTATGTCTAATCTGGGACTGACGAGCACATTTACAGAGTGGAGCAGCTAAGGTGAATTGGCAGAGTTGTGTTTGGAAAGTCAGGTCCACTATATTGCCAACAGTATTGGCACACCCCTCCAAATAATTGAATTCAGGTGTTCCAATCACTTCCATGACCACAGGTGTATAAAATCAATGCAGTATACAGACTGCTTCTACTAACATTGGTGAAAGAATGGGTCACTCTCAGGAGCTCAGTGAATTCAAGCGAGGTACCGTGATAGGTTGACACCTGTGCAGTTAGTCCATTCATGAAATGTCCTCGATACTACATATTCCATGGTCTACTGTTAGTGGCATTATAACAAAGTGGAAGCAATTGGGAACAACAGCAACTCAGCCATGAACAGCACAGAGCAGGTCAACAGATTCTGAGGCAGACAGTGTGCAGAAATGACCAACTTTCTGCAGAGTCAGTAGCTACAGACCTCCAAACTTGGTGTGGCCTTCAGATTAGCTCAAGAACAGTGGTGGAGAACTTCATGGAATGGGTTTCCATGCCTGAGCAGCTGCATCCAAGCCTTACCTCTCCAAGTGCAAGTGACCAATCACACTTCTCTGTCAGACAATCCCATGGACAAGTCTGGGTTTGACGGTTGTCAGGAGAACTGTACTTTCCTGACTGCATTTTGCCAAGTGTAAAGTTTCGAGGAGGAGGGAATTATGGTGTGGAGTTGTTTTTCAGGGGTTGGGCTTGGCTCCTTAGTTCCAGTGAAACAAACTCTTAATGCTTCAGCATACCAAGACATTTTGGACAATTTCATGCTCCCAATTTTGTGGGAACAGTTTGGGGATGGCCCGTTTCTGTTCCAACATGACTGCACACCAGTGCACAAAACAAGGCCAATAAAGACATGGATGAGCCAGTTTGGTGTGGAGGAACTTGACTGGCCTGCACATAGTCCTGACTTCAACCTGATAGATCACCCTTGGGATGAATTAGAGCGAAGACTGAGGCCTTCTGGTCCAACATCAGTGCCTGACCTCACAAATGCGCTCCTGGAAGAATGGTCAAAGATTCCCATCAACACACTCCTGAACCTTGTGGAAAACCTTCCCAGAAGATTTGAGGCTGTTATAGCTGCAAAGGGTGGACCAACTCCATATTAAACCCTCTGGATTAACAACGGGATGTCATTGAAGTTAATGTGCGTGTAAAGGCAGACGTCCCAATACTTTTGTCAATATAGTGTAGTAGACACTACTACAGTTGTCATAAACACCACAGTGTTCCACAAGCATGCCTAGTGTGCCTGTTAGAGAGAAAAGCCTCCAATAATCCACTTGTAATTGTTAACACGGGGTGCACCTGGAACTTATTTTACCATTGGTGGTAGGGTACGACTACTGCTAAGAAGTTAGCTGTGCCTCTTAGACTGTGACTACCACTATCTGAAGCATGGTACCATCTTCCTAAAGTTCAACTAACTTCAGCAATCTGTTCTAACTGACAGACACATCTGTCTAGCAGAGACAACCTGTAAAAACTGAAAAAGAAGCACAGCCACTACCACAAATCAGGACATCGGCCACTTTCACGGTGTCTAATGGCTAGTCTTGTGGCTAATTTAGGAGGCAGCCACACATTACCTAAACCACTATATGGAAAACAATAGCAATTAATGCTTTAGGATCTGGGCCTCAGTGGGAAATAAAAGTGACAGAACAGAAAGATTAACGAAACAGCAGATGGAACAGCAGATGGAACTGCAGGAGACAAACTATTGATCTCAACTGATCTCACAGTAAACAGGAAAGCATTGTAAAATCATGTGACACACAAATGTCATTACGCCTATTTCTGTTGGACATATCTGTCCAGCAGTAATATTTCTGTTGCTCCCTAAGCAGTTTGGGTTCAAAGTTCTTCAAGGACACCTCAGTATGGTGAAATGATAATAATGAGCATGTTGCTCTTTCAGTTTCCTCATCCAGGTTTGTCCTGTCCATCTGGGGAAGAACCACCTATGTTAGGGATTGGAGTGCTTGTCTCACTCACAGATTAAGTGAATAACATTGATTATTTAGTAACAACAGCATATGTCATATATCACATGCTAAGTGAACAATCTTCAGTTAGTCTAAGTGTTGTGAACAAACAGACCATTATGGACGGACTACTGGGTCAAGTGCCTCAGAAACAGCAAGACTTATTCTGTACTCTCAGTCACCCTTGCTGGGTATCAACCAGCATTGGTCCCCCAGAGAGACAAACCATGAACCAACAACACAGTGTGGGTGGTTGTGCTGGAACGAGTCTGATCTGTACTGGGTTTACCTTGCAGCTTTTAGATCTGCTACTAATTTGTGCTAACATATTTATGAAAACTGGTGACTCCAGTTTGTTTGGTTTATCTTTTGATCAGCTAGTTGGCTCTGTATAAAAGTGTCTTTGTGCTGAATTTGCGTTATGAAAAGGATAGCTCCAGTTTATTACCACCTGTGGATTTGACAATTAATTCTATTACTAATACTCTCAGATCCAGAAACACGACCCAACCGGTTGCAGCATCTGGCTAAGAGTGTCGCCTTCACATAAAGTGGTTTTGATTATCTGGTTAAACTGTTGGTGTATTTTCAACATATCTGATGACTTCATGGTAGTGCTGTCACATGTTCCCACATCTTAGCAGTTAACTACCAACTAGTAAGTTATCATCACTTTAAGATTATCCTCAAACTTCTAACGCTGACATTCTGTGTGGTCACATACAGAGTGTGTCGCCAACAGTCAGCATCTGCCCTTGAGCATTTATAGCGGGAGAACGACTGTAATGCAGATCTGAAGCACTGTCTCCTGCAGAATAACCAGAAGTAAGACAGGCTGCTGTCAGACTGCTATGAGAGTTGCTGACTTTTAGGGTGTTTAGCTTGTTTTTTCCAGTTAATGAATGTACAGTAGCAGAACCACTGCTGTGTGGTTCCTGGTGTGTAGTTGTAGAACAGCTAGCAGGTTATTTGGTAGGACTCCAGCTCCCACTGAGTGACCATCTGGACCTCTGGGCTCGTGCATATACTGCACTACAGTGAGTTATTGATGTGGAACCAATCAGTGCAGAGCCAAGTGATGATGTCAGCGAGTAAGAGAAAGAGATTAGAACCAGCAAGAACTCTGCGATGGCAACAGCTGGAGGGTAAACCCACACAGTACCTGTAAAATTGTAACTGTTTCTTCTGGCTTTATTTAGATCGAATGTTACAGAAAGAGCTATGATTTGTGTGCGATATTTGACATTTAAAGTGTAAGACTAGACTCTACAGGAAGTTTGATATATTGTAAGAGATCCTTACAATTAAATTCAATTCAATTTTTTTTATATATCGCAAATTCACAACATTTCATCTAACAACACTGAACATAGTAAAGTACAGACCTTATGAATTATTACAGTCATATTAAGCTGCCTGGTTATCTCGTCTTCAGAGTGAAGGCAGAACAGCTCTCTGATCTCTGCTTTAGACCAATTTCCAGCTAATTGTAATATTTCTGCCACTGTCAATATCCATAATATTCAAAATGGTTTCTCTCTGTAGCCAAAACTAATGCTTCTAAGTGAATCCCTAGGAATAGTTTTCAGCTTTTTGTGTGTCTTTGGCAGTCTTGATTGGTAAACTATACATACAAATGCCCTGCATCATTACGCTGTCATCTTGTGCATTTCTGTAAATGTAAATGTAAACTATATTTATTCAGACTTGTTTCAGTGTTGAAAGTGGCACAGCATCTCCATGTTAGACTTGGTAAGATGTACAGAAAAGGTGAGCAGCGTGCTTCTGCAGGCATAAGAACAACATGCAGAATTTTGGTCTTCCTGATAGACAGGGATGTATAGCTGAAAGGGGCTTTAAAGGGCCAGTGATGTGTAAAACCAGGGCAAGGGCTGGATAATGCACAGAACCAGTGAGCAGCGTTGACAGTGACTGAAGTGGGCACTTTGAGTCCTAGTATTTCAATTTGATGTCGATATGTGGTAATATGAAGACTTTCCCTGAGCAGTTGAACAATGTGTGTGGCCCATTTTAGTAACTGGGCTTCCTTCACAGGAGATGTTTGAGAGTAAACAATTAGTAAACAGTTTGGAATGTGCATGAAGGCAGTGAGGTGTTCAAACTGCGGCTGATTTGACCATGACGAAGAGACGCAAATTATAATATTTTATTGATTGTAATATTTTATATAATATTTCAAATATTTTCAACTGGCTCTATGCTTGTACATCAGCAACACCAGGACTGAGGAGCCTCAAAGACACAGAGTAATCTGAAGGAGAGTTGTTTTTCAGTGCAGTGTCACTCAGTTGTCAGCATTCACCTGTCACCTTATTCTTTCTTCTGCACTGAGCAATTGTAGCCATTATAACTCTTTAAAGCCATACCAGCATTTTATATTCTATGAATACTGAATTTTTGGACAATTTATGTGTCCACTGTGAGCCAAGGAAATGAAATTTCGTTTAATATGTGCACTGACGGTGTGTTTGTTAAATGACAGTAAAGCAAGTCTAAGTCACTGATGTCCAAATTCAGCCATTGGCTTCTCTGTAATTCTCTGCTTCAGAGTCATATCAGTTGCAGTGTTGAATCAGTTGGAATTCAACTCAACTTTGTCACTGCAAAAGGATTTTCCACTCCACTTGTGTATTCACAAAACTGCATGTGCATTCCACTGAGATGAGCCCTGGGAGCTTGTAGTTGGATTGCAGAGACATGCAATGATTTCTTACTTATGAAAGCACAAAATCAAAAGATGCTGATGCTAAAAAATGGCAGCAGAGGAAGAATGACATGCGAAGAAAAAAGACTAGAGCACAGCATAAGAGGAAAAGTATCTGGAGAGTGGCTCTTCACTTAGACCTTGCATGGCAGGGATCTACTGCCACAGTGTGTGATGTGTGAGTGTTCGTTGGATGGAGAGCCTTACACCGTCTGCAGAGCAGCGGAAGCATCTCTAGTGCTCTGTGTGTGTCCATACAGGAAGCGTTGAGGCACTGGAATGAGCTGCAGGTCACCCCATGGTTTGGCAGCACTGAGCCCAGCACACAAGTGCATAAAATGAAGGACAATGAACTTGTTGTGAAAAAATACACTTCAGCTTGCAATTATGGTCATAAGACTAAGTAAAACTGGAGCTGTGGTACTACTTGTGTAGATTGCTGGATTGATTGAAACAAGCATGTACCTTCTTTCAGAAACACGGCAGACCGACAAATGAAAAACGTAATTTAGCTCTGTCAGCAGAAACGTCCGGCACACTGAAAGGTATAGGATAGGATGATGTACCTGTGTCTTGTTCCAAAGGAGTCCAGCCAACTTGGCAGAGAGGAGAAAAGAGTCACACTGTTCTGTATTACGTTGTCGTGCTATTCCATCAGCCTTCTCTGTCATGCTTACAGTTAGTTTTGTACCCTGTCAGTTTGTCTCTTTTTTATTCTGCTTTTATGCCAATTTGTACACATTGAACATTTTTTAGTCATCATAAATAGTTTTCATCAGAATTGATCAGTTCTCGGTAAGACTGTTGCCTTGAATTTCATTGCAGTCTCAATGCTACAACATTAGATGGACTTCCATTTTTGTATTTACTTTTGCACCTAACCAGACCTTGTAGACCTACGTGGACCATTTCCTGTCCAACAGCCTAGATGGGTAAAAGCCTGTCTTCTTGTTTGTGTCAGGAAATTCAACTGCAACGTGATCAGCAGGAGGGCTGGTAGTGCTCTGGTCAGGTCTAGCTTACCTGCCATGAGCAGCAGAAATTCTAGCATCTTTACTGTCATTGCTATCGGTTGAGTGTGTTTAAAAAAACAGCAGACTTTCATGACTTTTTGACTGGAGATCGAGTGAAATATCAAATATTGTAATCAAGAAGACTAAAAATTGGCATTTACATTAACAGCAACAGGACTACTTCCTTAATAAGGCTTACTGTAACTGAATATCCATCCATCCATTATCTATACACCGCTTAATCCTCTGTAGGGTGGCGGGGGAGCTGGAGCCTATCCCAGCCGCCTCAGGGCGAAGGCAGGGGACACCCTAAACAGTTTTGCTGTTGTATCACTTTTAATGCCTACCAAGGCCTGTATCTTCAAGCATTATTTCTTACTGTTTTCCAGACATGGTTTTGGGGTACTCTGTGGCTGACTCCAAACTTTGCAGCTTGTCATTTGCATAGCTTTAAGCCACTGTGAAAGTAGTCAGTTTCCTAACATATCAACTGAATTACTCAGGGATTTTCAGTGTAACTACATACTTGTGTAACATTGCGGTTCATAGCAACTTCAGCAACATCTGCTACCTTACCTTTGAAACACAGCTGCAGTAACTCACTGGAGCTACTCCGGTCTCCAAATGTGTTCCTCTGTGCCTATCTGTCCATCTGTTGTTTCATTCTTGATAGGCTATTGCTTGTGACGTGTAACCAATCAAACAGTGCTGTGGGTGGGAGCAGAGGGGAGGAAAAAACTGGTGTGATCGTAAATTAGGGTCTTAATTGTTTTCCCTGGATTGTCTTTGATGTTAAATAATGTCAGTAATTTGACTGATCCTTACATTAAGTTTGTGTTGGCTACTTTGGATGATTTGTTTTAAATGTTTTGTCATCTGTCTTTTGTCTCCTTACAGCTGTGACACCGACTGACAACCTACAGCATTTACAGGAGAAGGAAGAAGCATCCAGCTCCAACAGCCAGTAGCAAAAGCTTGGAGCATGGAAGGAGCCAATAGATTGAAGCAGGACTCTCATGCTAGCCACTAGGACAGCTCCAAGCTGGTAACACCTTTGTTTTAGTTTGTTTTGTTTTTAATATGACAAAAAACAAACCTGATCAAGCTGTAAGGCAGTCTGCAGCTCACATCTGACTGTCTTCTGTGTGTGTGTGTGTGTGTGTGTGTGTGTGTGTGTGTGTGTGTGTGTGTGTGTGTGTGTGTGTGTGTGTGTGTGTGTGTGTGTGTGTGTGTGTGTGTCAGGTGATTTTTAACTTTGATTTCTGAAAGCAATAGAAATGCAGGCTAATCACAGCAGTGTTTCTTCGAAACATGAGTTAGTAGGTGTACGTACAGAGTACAGCTGCCTTTCTCTGCCTCGACACATGTTCCTAATCCAAATGAAATCAGTCCTTCAGTGTATGCGTGTTTTTCCACATTGTGTGTTTGTTGTAAACTGGAAGCAGGCGGCCTATTTCACTGCTGAAATGATATAACCCATTACAGTCACAGATCCCTAAAAAGTGTGCATTAAAAAGCTCAGACTGTAGAGTTCTTTTCTCTATGTATCAGACATCTGAACAATAAAAACACAACCCAAGCATTCACCACCCCAAACATAATCAAAAGTGTGATACTGATACAACTGTTCTCATTCCATTAACTTAAAGGTAAAGTCAGTGATTCTAATACAACACACATTTTGTCAAACTCAGTGAAGATCTGCTCAAAGTTTGCTGTCTGTCTGTCCTGTTCTGAAAAACAGTTTGGTCCTAGCGTACAGTCCTGGCTCTGGGACTGGGAAACAAACAGTCTGACTCAGACTAATCTACACAACGCTTTTTCCAAAATGTCCTGTACATGTTCTTGTTCTTGCATGCAGGACGGGGGGAAAGGGGGCAGTGGGATTGAGAGGGTCAGGAAATCTGGCACATGCTAACTATCTAAATCTGCTGACTAGCTAAATGTCAATTTCCATCTGTATACTTGTAACTGGAGGAACTTCCTAAAAATAGTCTCCACCTTGTGTTTTCTCCAAACGAGAACTGATTTCTGGATTGAAACTTTTTTTGAATTGAAGTGAAAATAGATACCTTTATTACAGCATGCACTGCCTAGCCTTCATATCATTCATGGGACAACTTTTACCTAAAATCTTTTACATTTTTCTGAAAAGTTACTTTAGATTTCAGAAGACTAGAATTGGAAGACACCAGGGAAAAATTCAACAAAGTGTTTGAACTACTAACTACTGAACATTTTCATGTCTGCACCTGTCCATGCAAAATTTGGCAATGGTCACTGGAAATGGTCATTTTGGATCCTTTTCAGACACAGTGGAACCTGTTTAGCTTTAATTCAATTTCATTTATATAGTGCCAATTTAAAGCATGTGTCATCTCAATAAGGTCTTTAAGATATGATGGAGCTGGTCATTACCAGTTTTATATGTTTGAAGCAGGGTTTTGAATTCTATCCTGGATTTTACAGGGAGCCAATGAAGAGAAGCTAATACAGGAGAAATCTGATCTCTGTTATTGGTTCCTGTCAGAACTCTGGCTGCAGCATTTTGTATCAGCTGGAGGTTTCCAAGAGAGTTATTGGGACATCCTGATAATAATGAATTACAACAGTCCAGCCTAGAAGTTACAAATGCATGGACTAGTTTCTCAGCATCACTCTGAGACAAGATGTTCCTGATTTTGACGGTATGAGGTGAAAGAAGGCCATTCTGGAGAGAGAGTTGTTTTATGTGTGAGTGAAAGGACGTATTCTGGTCCAAAGTAACTCCAAAGTTTTTTACAGTAGAACTGGAAGCCAAGGCAATGTCAGCTAGAGGAACTATCTGGCTCGATAGTGTGTTTCTGAGGTGTTTAGGACCAAATACAATAACTTCAGTTCTGTCTGAATTTAGGAGAAGAAAGTTACAGGTCGTCCAGGCCTTTATGTCTTTCAGACATGCTTGGAGTTTGACTAACTGATTGGTATCATTTGACTTTATAGATAAGTAAGATATATAAGTGGGTGTCATCTGCATAACAATGGAAATGTATGCAGTGTTTTATGATAATATTGCCTAAGGGAAGCATGTACAAAGTAAATAGTATTTGTCCTCACACAGAACCTTGTGGAACTCCATAACTAACTCTGGCGTGAATGAAAGAATCATCATTAACAAGAACAAACTGAAGTCTGTCTGATGAATATTATTTAAACCAATTTAGTGCTGTTCCTTTAATCCCAATAACATGTCCCAGTCTCTGTAATAAGATGCTGTGATCAGCTGTATCAATGCAGCACTGAGATCCAGCAGAACAAGTATAGAAACTAGTCCACTGTCTAAAGCTATGAGAAGATCATTGGTGACTTTCACCAGTGCTGTCTCTGTACCATGATGGATTCTAAATCCTGACTGAAACTCTTCAAATAGACCCTTTCTGTACAGATACTCACAAAATTACTGCTCTGGTTGTTTGGTTCATGTTGTCATTGCATAACTCTGACCCCTTTGACTGTTTCTCTCTCTCTGTTTTTGTCTGTATCAGATCGTGTGGTGAGCTGAAGGGAAAGCTAAACTGAGGGTGGAGAGGCAGCGGGGCTTTCTTTTCACATCATCCACGGCCTTCCTTTGGCCCTTCAGTAGCACTCATCAACACCACTGCCCTGTAACACTCTTATCAGTCTTTGTGCAACTTTTCATTCTGTTGCTGCACTTGTTCTCTCTCTTTCTATCTACTTGTCTGTTTATCTTGCTTGATTAATAGGTCAGCAGAATTTAAGCTCTTCAAACCAGTAGAGACCTCTCACTAAAGGCCAGTGAAATTAGCTGTTAAAGTTGTCCAGCTGGCAACGGAAAGCGATCATCTCACTCATGCAATGCAGAAGTGTATGTGAGTGCAGTACTTCACCAGCCCCTCCAACCCCAGAGTCTGGCTCAGTCCCACAGGTGATGAGGAGGGCCAGGGGCCTCATCTCTTTCTAGACTTTCTCTTCTCCACCTTTTGTCTTCATGCTTTGGGGGTCCTCCAGTGTCCCCGCCCTCTGTCAACCCCCCTGCACCCACCGCCACCACGGCCAGCCACCCCAGTCGCCTCGTTGCCATGCCGACAGAGACACTGGCTCCAGCCCTGCCAGATAGCAAGGCCGCTGGCCCTGCGGCGCCCTTCAGTTCCACTGTACCCCTTCGCATCCTCAACAAGGGCCCTGAGTACTTCAGGAGACAGGTACTTTGTGTGTGTCTGTGTTACAGTGTATATATTGCTGTACAAATTCATCTTTTATTGAACTTAAACAAAAAAAGGCTACAACTTAGTCTGAATGCTTTGAATATTGAAGGAGTTTTGCTTCTAGAGGGTGCTTCAGCCAGGATGCTGTGAACAGGGTGGCTGGTATTGGTAAGAATGGATTGCACTGTGCTGCATCTCTCAACCACAACCCTCAGTGAGTCCAAGTTTCTACTAAGCACAGAACCAGTCTTCTTCACCAGCTTGTCCAGCTGCCTAGTGTTCCTCTCAGTCATCCACCCCAGCCGACCACAGCATAGAAAAGAACACAGGACACCACCAACTGGTAGAACATATGCAGCATTTCGCTGCCTACATCAGAGGATCTTAACCTCCTGAGGAGGAACAGCTGACTCTGCCCTTTCCGGTACAGGGCATCTGTGTTTGCAGACCAGTCCAGTTTAGTTGTCAAGGTACAAACCTTAGTATTTATAGGTTTGCACCACTTCAATGTCCTCCACCTCTGATGTTAACAGACTGTAGTGGGGGCAGGAGTCTGTTCTTGCCAGTCCAGTCAGTAAAGGCTCTTCTCAGGTCCCTGTTGTCACCTTGCTACTCATTCTTGATATAACTGCTCCGAAGCAGGTTATGGTTGAGATTAGAGATCAACACACATAAAATCACCACCTACTGACCAATCAGTTCTCTTCAAAAATGTCATCAGCATTCTTAGAAAATTCAGTAGCGCTCGGTCTGCAGATAGTGAGAGGAGATGAGAGGTTTTAGAGCTATTTGCCTTTGCATGGCTATACAATACTCAAAACAGAAACTGATTAGAACAGTAACAGCTTACAAACTGCTTGTTGACCATGGACAATTTGCAATAAGCCTACTTACAGATTTGAATTATGATGCCAGTAGATGTGTCCATGTTTGTGATTGGTCATCTGTTAACTCCTCCTCTTTCATGTGAAAGACTTGACTGCATCTCAGTATGATTTGCAAGATGTTCAGCTGCAGTCAAAAAAAGCTTTGCTTCTATGCATCTGACTTTATTTATGCAAATGCAGTATCTACTAATAATGTTTACTGCTGTGCCATACCATGTTTCATGTTGCTTCCAAATACAGTCTCCACTCTGGTGCAATAATACAGCTAAACCTGTGCAACAGGTGAAAGAACATGAATATACAAATTGAGTTGTACTCCCTTATTCATTCATGTTACCTACAGTGCCTCATCTCGGCAGTCTGCTTTCTTTTAAAATTACTATTAATACTATATATACATGTTTATATTTTTTCTATATTTATCTTTTTGTTGATTACAGAATTTTCTGTGTTTTGTGTTGGAAAAAAAGATATATGAAAAAGATGTCTTTTTTATCTTTTACAACCTGTGTGATGCGATCAGAAAGGAGGTGCCAAGGAGCATCTTCTAAAGATAGAGGTGTGAACAAACAATGGAGTTCAACGCCATGCACACAGTACTTTTCTTCTTGTGTTCAGAAAACCATACGACTGCGTGCTCCTATTCATGGCATGCTTCACACAAAAAAATCTATCTGTGAGGCCTCTCTCCAGGTACATGCAGTAGTGAGCAAGCATGAGATTTCATCAGCCTTGGAAATGCTGGGACAAATGGACAGGATACAGGTATAAGGAAAATGAGTGAGTGAGTGATATTTTCATTAACATCTGTCATTTTTTTCCATGTCTTAGGTGGAGCCTAACCCAAAGCGCCTCAGTGCTGTTGAGAGGCTAGAAGCTGACAAGGCCAAGTATGTCAAGAGCCAGGAAGTTATTAATGCAAAGCAGGAGCCAATCAAACCACCCGTGCTGGCTAAGCCTCCCGTTGGCCACACCCTTCTGTCGAAGAGAGGCTCTGGGATTGGTGGAGGAGGGAATGGAGGCGGAATACCTTTCAAAGCTTCTAATAACAACGCCAAGTCAGACACATGCGCGACAAGCAGTGGCAGCAGCAAACGGGAGAATTTAAACTTGGAGATCCTAAAAAATCTGCTAAACTCATCGTCCTCTTCAGGAGCAGGATCTGAAGGACTGGGAGGTGGAGCTAAGAGTGCTGTATTGATGAGGTCATCAGGGGGAATGGCCAGGAGTTGGATGCCATCTGGGTAAACAAATATACTTTACTTACATCTTGTATAAATGACTGGTTATAAGCTGTTTTTGTAGTCAGACATGTCACCAGGATGCACTGCATAAAAAAGACATCAGATGCTTAATCTGCCCCAGGTGGTCAGTAACAGTACACTCCTCCTAACATTTCTTCACATCCCCAGCCATTTTCTGGGTTAGTGCTAAAGGTGGAGACTTAATTGACTGATATTAAAATGATTCTGCATTTCTTTAAGTGCAGTGTACCTAATAGTGCACTGTTTAGTTCTGAGCCCTTTCTGCTGTATTTCTTAAGTTTGTCTTTCTGTTTTCTGCTTCTAGGATGCCCTTGACCTACCGATCTACAATGACACTTAATGAACAACCATCAGACCCAGCTCCCAGCCCCAGCACTTCACACTCCCTTCGCTCCTTCTCCCATTCCCTGAAGGTCCCCCCAATTAACAGCGGGGGGCGTCGCAGTCCACAACAGGGAGGAAACCTCAATCTCAGCAGACGAGTCCTGGATGAGAGAGGAGGTGAAGTAGGAGTTATCGAACGTTCTCGCTCCCCACTACCACCTCTGCTCACCTCCCACTCGTCTTCCGACCTCCTGCGACTGTGTAATGGCAAGCCACTCCGCACAGCCCGATCCAGTAGCTCCTCAGCTCCACCCCTTCCTCCAAAACCTAACCCTGCCTCCCTCCCCCCTCCTGCTCTTTCTTTGTCTTTGCCCCCGACTCGTCCAACTCCATCTCCATCCCCCTGCGATAACACCACCCCTCAATCACTACCTTGTGATTTTGGGTACCCTTCCAATACGACAGCTGATCCCAACGTGGAGCTTGAACTTGGTTCATCCGTGGCACGTCGCTCCTCGCTACACAGATCTAAATCAGACCTGTCAGACCGATACGCCCGGGCTGGAGCTGATGTGGAACGCTTTTTTAACTACTGTGGCCTCGACCCCGAGGAGCTGGAGGCGGTTGGCCCAGAGAACTTTGCGAGGGCGAACTCAGACATTGTCAGTCTGAACTTCCGATCAGCTTCTATGATCTCCTCCGACTGCGACCGGTCGCGACGATCTTCCAATGATGGGCTATCAGAAGGGGATGAGGGCGACGATGAGGAGGAGGAAGCCGGGGAGCGTGTGCCATATGGCATCTCAGCTGTGGAGCGAAATGCAAGGGTCATTAAATGGCTGTATAGCATTAAACAAGCCAGAGAGACACAAAAGGTCTCACATGTCTAGGATGAGCATTACAGTGTAATGGAGGTACTGTAATATATAGACAAACTGCCTCATGTCTTGGAATTAATAGGTGGACCATCATTTTTCACAGGTTTAGAGACTGCGATGTTGGGGCTGAACTGCAAATTTGTCAAAATGTGTAGATGAATGGATGGAAGGTGTAACCCATACGAGGTAAGAAAACTGACAAGATTTTGTTTGGAGATTAATGACATGAAAAGGACACTAATCCTTTTAGGTTTAGAACAAGATGAATACTAACAACAGAGGGGAATTAAACTTGGACAGTCATAAGAATAAAATGTGCTGTCTCAAGAGACAGACTGACTAGCTAACTGTTTCTCTATGGACATGTAAACCAACAGACAAAGTCTGTTATTTTGCTTAAGCAACAAGAACAAGAGCGAAATGCACTATGAACATCCAAGGATCCATAACGTGACCGCCTCACCACAGAGGGTTAAAGGCCTTTCTCACAGAGGAAATTTTGTCTCATCAATCATAGGTTTGATTGACATTCCAGTGAAGTGTAATATGATTTTAGACCTCTAATTCATCACATACATTTCTGATCTGTTCAGCTCTATTGCATTTGTGTCCCCATAGATTGATCGGTCAAAGAGATGTACGTGGGATTATGAATAAAATGTCATCTTCCTGCATAGGAATATAGTGGCTAACTAGCTCTATCTCTTAAACAAAACAAAAAACTAACATGGCAACAGGCTGTTGTGAATTGACCTAAAATACTCACTAACTGCAAATCCACATTGAAAAGTAAGACGTGAGCATAAATGCTTTTGAAATGTTCTGTTTATTTTACTGTGACTCCTGGAGAGCTCCAAGGTTATCAGCTACTCCAACTGTCTTCACCGGGATGACAGCAGGGATTTATAGAACAAAAATAGTTTAATATGAACGACACAGGATTGTTCTGTCTCAATCAGTCATTACAGATACACTGTGGATCACTAAGAGAAACAAAGAATAAAACTCTGAGAGTTCAAACAAAAAACCATGCAGGGTCCAATGGTGAGCCACTCCTCATGTGGGTCTAGGAGTTAGTGTGGATGGTTACATGTGAGTAAGCATATCTGCAATGAGTCTAAGGGGTGATGGACATCTGAAAACACTGAAAGCACTTTGTATGGATTAGCCATTAATTTGGCATATTTCTTGGATCAAAATCAAGGCTGACACTTTACAAAATGTAAATATAAAAGTTAGACAATTACCAACTAACAAGATTTTTTTCAATGCACCTGAATGCAGCCCATGAATCTTGATCCTAAATCATGTTGTAGGATGGATGTGGTACTGGTTATTTACAGGGCCTCCACTGCCTCACTGAGTGACCAGATAACAGCTGACTTAATGTTGTGGTAACATTACTGTATGGCCCTCAGCAAACAGTTTTATAAACACTATTTTTAATCCAGAATTCTTTCTCACATTATTTGTCTCATGTTTTGCTGGAGTGATGATCTGCACAGCACAACTCTCTCGTTTCCTTCATTTTGCCTTAGCAAAAAAGCAATAGCCTAGTTCATAGCAACATAGGGATTATAATGTAGCCGAATGACAGTGATGTTAACAACAGCTCTGCTGATGTACAAGGCCTGTTGCCATTTCTTCTGAACTGTACTTTGTATTTCAAATAAAAGGTGACAATCTTTATCAACTTACTGTAGAGTTACAGCCTCATAATAGCTGCTACCATAGATAAACTCACTACTGATTGGTCAAGGCAAAACGTTATCCACTTCAAAGGTTTACTAAGGATTTTAGTTCTTTTGGTTTACTTTGTTCATTCTTTTGAGCTCATCCCAGTCAAAATACCAAAATGTCTGCTGTGAGAAAGGCCATTATCACAGTGTTGATGTTGACCGTTTGAACAAACTTTGGAAAAGGTGCTGACATCTTTGCAAAACAGATACTGAACTCTGTCTAAACGTATAAAGTCGGAGATGCTGGTACGCTGTGCGACCATAATGACGTCAGCTCAGTGAAGTTACTTGACATTTGTAATAGGTGACTGTTAAAGGAATTATTGATTAATTCAGCACTAACTGAGGCTATCAGTGAATCAAGTTGTTAACTATGACATGGCAAAATGTTCCCAAACGTATGAAACCCAAGTGGTGGTACGCTAGCTTTTGCTAAGCTTTAGGCTGTGTTAAGCTACATATTGTAATTGCTATATGAAGGTCTTGGTGTGTGTGATGAGTGAAAGATGAAGGAAACAGGACAATTACACCTAGTAGTTGGGTGGATACACACATAATATAAAATATAGTCTTTCGAGCATACTTATCCATACAGCATTAAGGTTACACTATCATATTATACGCTGATAGGCTGGTTTTTGCCTTTACTGTCAGATTTATCATCAGCCCATTCATTTCACTGGAGAGTTTTAATGTCCAGAGTTAGGATGTGGTTATTCGGAGGCTGCTGCACACTGACGAGAACCCTGACATTCGTTATCGAAATAGTGATGTGGCCAAATGGTTAGCTGTGTACGGTACAACAGATCATTAACGGCACTAACTTCAGGTGCTCTAAAACGTCACCTTTATGACTCAGATTTAATGAGTTCTGATGTGTTTGCACCTCCTTTGCTCAGTTTAGGCTTTTGTTATCAGTGTTGTTCAAACTCAAAACCAACCGCAGCCCAAAAGCTGCACCAAGACAGTCCAGGTGATCTCAGTCAGCTTCCTATCACTTTGTGGTCAGCAAGTGGTAGTGCATACCTGATTTTAACAGGAATCTATATGATACATTCACCTTTTCAGCAAGTTCACATCAGTGATCTTTTACTTTAAACATTTAAATTTTGTTCAGCGTTTATCTCACAAAGTGGATGCTAGCGAGCCAATCTTGTAGACATTAGTGCTTCCCACAGTACATTACTTTTTATTTAAAGAGGACAAATTTAATTTTTTTCACTGTTGTGATTTGAAAGTGTGTAATTTTCAAATTGCAAGAGGTGTAATTTAATTTGTATTTTAAAACGGGAAGGTCAGGGATGTCCAACCAAAAGAGCAACTCTTGCTGTTTTTCTGCATAAATAATCTAAGACAGCACCATTTCATTTTCAGTTAGAAAGAGTTGTGTCTTTATTTTATGGGTCAAGTTCTAGTAGTGATAAATGATCAGACTTTTCAAACTCACAGAAACAAGAATGATTAATTTCATCATTCATCAGAAAATATCTCTGCACACACCTCTGCTCCTCATTTCTACCTGTCCGTCACACAAGACTGACTTACGTCTCAACTAAAAATGCTTACGATGGATTAAGTGCTTAAATCCAGCTCAGTAAGATGCAGCAAATTCTCATGTCAGTCCAAATCCTATTGCCCTCTGTGGGTCTGTATCACTATGATAATGCTGACTGGCATCTCCAGAACCGTCCAGTGAATGAGTTGCGACACTTTGACATCATTTTTCTTCCCTTGAGTTCATTTGTAATAAGTCAGTGAGAACATGAAACAGACCACAACTAAATGACGTCATTGTTTTTTTACTTTAATGCAAACCAAAAAGAGACAGTGAAATGTCTTACATCTCAAGACAGGTGACAGATTAAAGGAAAACCCAAATTAACATGTCTCAGTAAGGGTTTTGGTCACTACATGCTCCCAGAACAGCTTGAATGTGCCTTGTTTTTATGATGGTGATGGACAGCACTGTCTAACATGTTGGTCCATAATCTCCCAAACATGTTCAGTTGGGTTCAAATCTGGTGAAGGCCATAGCATATGATGCAGATCTTTCAGTGACCCCATGTGGCCAATGCATGAGGGCCGTGTCATCCTGGAAGAGACCACTCCCATCAGAGTAGAAATGTTTCATCATAGGGTTAAGGAAGTCAGAGGGAAGAGTCACTGCGAATCAGTACAAAACTCTTCTAACGGGACAAACCATGCCAGCAAAATGCCTCCTACTGTATAACAGAGCCAAGGGTTGGAGTTTTTCTTTATTTTGTCACCTGACTGTACGTCCACATGTCAGTGGTACAATTGAAACGTTAAAGAAGCAGAATTCCTAGAGTATGTCAGTGATAGCACTGGACACTAAAGCTCTCCTTTTAAACAGTGTTAGTCAAAGTCTCATTATGTGGCCCACTGGGCACTATAAATCTATAAATCTACACTGAAAGCAATATTAATGATATAGGGGCATATTACAGCACAGTATAGTATAGGAAGGTGGATGAGAGAGTGTGATCCTGTTATGTGTCAGCGTTTTCTCCAAATGCCACTTAAGACTTAGGTGTTTATAGTTGCATATGCTGACTGCCTGTTCCAGTCCCACACACACAGAAGGAACCCCAGCAGTGCTTCTGCATTACATCAAAGAACACTACAGGCTGCGCTCATGATGAACAGGCTTGTGGATGCCCTGCTTTCTCTCTCTCCACCTCTCTGTCTGTCTGAGTCCTCAAAAGCCAGCCACAGGAACCCTGTTGCTTTATCCTTGTGTTCTCCCTGATAATGAAGGAGGATGGATTACCAGGTTCACCTCCACCCTCATCCTCATCCACTGTGCACGTATCTGCAAGTTGCTGACATGTTTCAAGGCCTGAAGCCATATCGATGAGAAAACAGCGTCTCAATCAGCAGCTAGCAGCTGTCAGAGTGTCTGTGTGCCCCACCACCTCCCTTTACCTCACCTTTAATCTGCTGCAGGTCTGGGTCGGTGTGTCCAACAACAGCAAAACCCTGCTGGCTTTACTTTACTTCCCTGAACACCAAGGGTCAGACAATGTTGCTGGTGTGGTAGCATCAACATCTGAGACAAGTATAGTCTGTTTTGAAATGAACATGGGTCCACAGAGAGCCATCTAATTCCAAAAATAAGGAATAATTGCAACCAAAGAACACTGACAACATTAAAATCGGAATGCTCAGCTTGTTGCTGCAGGAATAGCAAGAACAAATGCAGGCATGCAAGTTAGTGTAAATGAAGGTGTGTGGATTGACATTGAGATTTTATTCAGATATGTTTTAGTGCCCACACTGTACGATTCAGTACAGTAACAAATATATGTTTAGCCAAAATGACCGAAAAGTGTTTCAGCACTTCTTAGACCCATCTAAGAAACTTGGGTTACTTGATTGTGCATGTATGTGCTAACTGTACTGAAGCTATGACCAATAACACATCATTTAGTAGTTCCTCTTTTTATTGGAAAAATAAGTTTTGTCTGCCTGCTTTCAATTACAGGTTGAACATCTTAGCAACATGTAGTCCACGTAGCAGACCTTCTTCCTGATCTGCATTCACATAGCTAGTCTTTGCTATTCTGTAGCAGCTGTGAACACATACCTGTTGATGTGTGGACCTTATTATTTTCAGAAATGTGGGATACTGTGTTTAGTATGTAGCATGCATGCATACAAGTATGGCTGCTGTGAAAAGCACAATCTCTGAAGTCACATTAGTTAAATGCAAATTGCAGTTTACCAGTGAAACCAAAAGGGATTGAACTCCTTGAAACGGCATTGAGCTCATGCAACACCAAAACTCCTGGAGGTTAAATGATAGGTTGGTAAAGCTAAGGCCTGAGTATGCTTTAAATATAGTCCTCATCAAATCCTGTGAAAATATCTGAAATCCCATTTCCAACCGTGCAAACAGAGATCTGTGCCTGGCAGTTTTGTTTTTTCATTTCTAAAACGGACAAACAGTGATTAGTCATTTGGAAGTCTGAAGCTTTAGAATCCATCCAGAGGTCGTCATGGCCATTAGAAACATTAGGAATAATCACAGTGACCATTCAATCCAAACTAGTCCTTCAAAAGCACTGTAAATGTGTCCTTCCCAAGTCGTCATGAAACTCTCCTACAATCATTACTATTCTCCTGATGATGGTTCATGGCTTTCCTGCACACAGTAATCACAGACCCATGTTCATGAACAAGCTGGCATTGACTGTAATGATGGCATTGCAGCTTTTAATACCATTCTTTTTCCTCCTAAATAAGACTACAGTTGAAGTGAAGTGAAGCCAGCTGGGGAAGACCTTTCCCAGTGTCCTCGCTCTGAGCTCAGGGCTGTGCTCGCATGTTCCCAACCCGTCATTCCCCTGTGTCTTCCCAGCGTCCTCTCTGGAACCCTGGAGACCCCGCTGCTTCTCACTGTCAGCATTAATAAAGATGATATAGAACTGTTCTGGCAGCACCATCATACTTGACTTTCATTTCTGTGTACATGGTGTATGTTCTTATTTTTGAATCTTTGGATTGACAGAGTTCTTCTGTGGTTCTTCTTGCTTTATTTTCTCTTGTATGTGTAAATGCTGTAAAAAAAAGAAAAAAAGAAAAATGTATATATTTGATTTTAAAAAAAGCAATGTGTTGGATTTCAGTTTTCTCTGTCTGAAGGTTTATGGTTACAAAAGATTCCGAACAAAGAACTGCTGTTTTGCTCTTTGCCCTCAGTACATAACTGTCTGATCAAACTGGGAACGATTGTTTCAGAGACTTAAGTGTTGACCGTGTTTTTCACCGTGGAAACTGTTAGATTTTGCTTGATTCAAAAAAACAACAAAAAACTGTGTTCATGTTAAGTTTCTTTTGCATTATTTCAATAAATGGCTTCTTTTGCCATCTCTTGCCACTGATGTTTTTTAATATGTTAATCTCACTTCATTGATTGAACCTTTGCTGAAAGGTGGCTGCTCTGACCACAGGTGGCAATCACAGCATCATCTTGAATTGCTCGCTATGTCAGCACTGCAGGACGGTCTGGCCGTGCCTCATTGTCACTCTGCTATAGAGGAAAAATGCTCTGGCATGCCTGTATTTCCTTAAAATAATCACAATCCACTTGGGTGGTGCTAAGCCCAGGATGTGGTGGCCGTGCCCCCTGCAATATAATGATGGGGAAAATCTTCAGGGGGATGCACGGTGGCTCGGTGGTTAGCAGCGTCACCTCAGAGCTAGAAGATCCCCAGTTGTGATGCCTGGGGTCTTTCTGTGTGGAGTTTGCATGTTCTCACCAGGTACTCCAGCTTCCTCCCACAGTCCAAAAACATGATGAGGTTAATTGATGATTCTAAATTGTCCGTAGGTGTGAATGAGAGTGTGCTTGTCTGTCTCTATATGTAGCCCTGCGATAGGCTGGTGACCTGTCCAGGGTGTCCCCTGCCTTCACCCCAGTCGGCTGGGATACACTCCAACCCCCCCGTGACCCTACAGAGGATTAAGTGGTGTATAGATCAGTGGTTCTTAACTGGTGGGTCAGGACCCAAAAGTGGGTCACAAAGCCATTATTAGAGGGTTGCAGAAGCATGACCCCCCACAAAAACTAGTGGCATAAAGTCTTATTTTAAAGGAGGTGTTTCTTATAACGCAGTTTGCTTTCAGTAGCAGGATTATTTAGTGATGTTGACACCAGTAGTTGCCCACTAGTGACCTCTAGATTTGATTCTGTCAGCTTGTTGGACAAATTCATGCAAAAACATGCCAGAAATAAACCAAAATGTGCTCAAAATCTGTCTACATGGGTCAAGATATGCCCAAAACTTGGCAAAAGTGTCCAAATATACCAAAATGAGCAAAAAATAAGCCAAAATTTTCCCAGACTGTATCAAAATGTGTTGAGACTACACCCAAATTAACCTTAATTTGTTAACAGGAACAGCAAACTTCAAAAATTTGGGTCACGACTGTTATTAATAGAGACATAGTGGGTCTTGAGGCTGGACCAGTTGAGAACCACTGGTATAGATAATGGATGGATGGATGGAAATCTTTAGATGTAACATGAACCGTCATTAAAAACGGCTAATTCACAGGACATATGGAGTAGGCCTGCCTTAATGCTTGATCCAAATCTAGTCATTTTTTGGATTTGTTTCCTGAAGCAAAGAGGTTTTTTTAAATGAGCAGAAAATAGCTGTGAGAAATGCACAAAGGAAGTGGCAGATGTGTACCTGGAGTCTACATGTGGACAGACTGATCACAGGAAAAAGACAGACAAGATTATTACATACCTCTCCTTTTCTGCTGTTTAAGTGTGTCCAGTTTGTGCTACTTAGTTATTTTTAAACCAAAACATATCTTCTGTCTTAAATTGAATTTGTGAAAACCCTGAATGTCTGTGACCCAATGATGAGAACATTCACAGAGTGTGGAAGGATCATAAAAATGCTGATGGGATAGATGAAATCAGCCATTTTTACTCTATTGCTGTTCTGTATCCCTTCTATGATTATGTAATGGTGTCTACTCAGCTCTGATGTGGTGTTTGCTGACATCTAGTGGGTGTAAGCACAGATAACATGACAGAGGTGATCTTTAAGAATGTTCGATTTCAAGAATATTCGAATGATATTCACCTTACATGATAAAGGTTTGGTGAAATTTACATATGAATTTGTTTTCTGATAAGTTCACTTGTCACTTGGTGTGGCAGTTTTAAAATGCTACACAGAATGTGCAGAACTGAAAGCAATACAATTCTGACAGCAATAACTGAAATGAGGTCAAGAGAAAGTCAATTAATTAGATTTCCAACAAAAAATGTTTCCTTAAAGACCCCCTCCAGTGAAAACCACACTGTTCGACCTTGCTAACTTGTCCATATGGGGTTTTCTATATTCCCAAAGACTTGAGCGAAGTAAAAGAGTGCAAATTTTGCCATTGGGTCGTCCCGTAGACAGATCCGTCCCCACCAAGTAGCCCTCCCAATAAGTTGTTAAGCTGAAACAGGTGTCCTCTATCTGCTTCATGGCTGGACCAGCCTTGCTGAACATAATGAAGGAGAAGAATGATGGAAACATAGTGAGGACCACATGGCTGAGCATTTCCACCTTTAAGCAGCAGTGTACTGACGAGTCTCAAAAACACAGATTCACACTTCAAGGGTTTCATATGTCACAAACCTGTCAGCTTGTAGAGTGGGGAACTGTTGTTTTTTTCATTAAATGTTTTAAGACAGTTGTATGACTGCAATCAAAAGATTGTGTGATGAGACAATAATGTAACCCATGACACTCAGGTGGTTCCTGGGCTGCTTTTTTCTTATTACATTTATTAATAATTTGCACGTCACAAATTATTCGTTCAAAGACTGCTGTTTCCTTCTGATTCTTTCAGTTTCTTCACTTCCTGACTGATAAAAGGTGTCATGTCTGCAATTCCTTTCCCAAGAACACATGTTCTTCAAACCTTCCACCTGGTTACAGGCCCCAGAGAGCTAAACCAGTACAAATCTATCAGTGTTACACACACATGATAAAGTAAGAGGCTGCACAATTCAACCAACAAGAATAACTTCAAGCTTCTACTGAAGTTCCTCTGTAAGCATGTGCTTGTTTTAAATCCTTCAGGAGAGTCTTCATCGTCTTCTTGTGTCTTCTTTCCCGGTCCTTAGCATTTCTTAAGTCCCGTCGCAATTCCTCCAGCTTCTCCTGAGCCTCAGTTAACCGTTTTTTTACTCCAACTGGGTCAAGGGCATACCGATGATCCTAAAAAATAGATTGATTGTAACTAAAAACTGTTCTCCTCGTGCTTTAAATGTCATTTCACCATAAGCTCAGAATCCTGCAAAGTACATTGAACAAAAATATAAACGCTTCATGTGAAATATTGATGCCACATGAAGTGCGCCACTCAAAGTGAGCGTATACTGTCTGGTACTTGTACAAAATGGATATTTCTCTTCATTAGTGTCCCAAATTTGAGTCCACCACTGCCTCAGTGATGCATTAATTCCATTCAGTCCATGGGTGTGGCATATCCAGACGCTGCTCCAACACAATGAGCAGTACTCAGACACTCCTTATACTGGGGACAATAAAAGGCCACCCCAACATGTCACATGTTGACCAAAGCAGCAACGCCTCAGATGACTCTGGTCATGAGGGAACGTGTCATTGGCATGTTGGAAGCAGGAATGTCCACCAGAGCGGTCGCTGTGCAGCTGAATGTTCACTATCAGACGACAGGACGTTTGAGAGTTGGTTTCCAACAGACGGGCAGTACTGCAAATCCACCTCATCCACGTCGGCCACGTGTGACCACCCCAGCACAGGATGGACACATCCGGCTGGTTCACTTGTGGGATGGTCTCAGACCAGCGACACGTACAGCAGATGAAACCTTTGGTCTGACAACAGACGCATCACACCAACATTTTGTACAAGTACCAGACAGTATACGCTCACTTTGGGTGGCGCACTTCATGTGGCATCAATATTTCACATGGGGCGTTTATTTTTTTGTTCAGTGTAGTTTAAAACAACACGTGTGTCACTCACTGACTCATCAAGATCCTTTGCTAGCTGAACGTTCAGGACATTCAGATGTCCTACTGTAGCCTTGTGTGGGGTCTTGTTCCAGCTGGATGTACTGGGTGTCTAGAGATAAAGCACAAACCAATTTAAGTTAATGTGTACAACTTGTAACAGTGTATCTTTGGAATTTAGTTTATTTGTGAGAAAATGAGATCATCAGAATTGCTGATCAATATAGAGTCATTCCATACCAGCTCACCTAGGGGCCTTCCAGTTGAGCTCATGGATTCTCTTGAAATAAATCAGCAGGAACTTCTACCTAAACCATGGAACCTTGTAAAACCCCACAGCTCTACTCCAGACACTTTTTGAGTTATGATGTTCCGAAAATCGGCCCTCAGTGTTAAATCTGATAACTCCAGTGATTACAAGATCCAACTGTTTCTCAAAAAGTGAGGCGAGCTGGCATGGAATGACTCTATAGATAACTAATTTACCCGTGACACCAACCTTGCAGTGCTGGTTTGTAAATATAAAAACTGAAGGGATCACTCCTTCCCTTAAACGGGTTGTCTGTCCAGTCCTGTCAAAGTCTTCTGACTTGAAATGATAGCTGCAGACAACTGAGCGGTCATTTGGCTCAAAGTCTCTTCTCCTCAGTGCTACTGTCCACATTTGTCTTTTAAGAGGATCTTTCGGAAATCTACACAAAAGAGAACTCCATCAGAAAAAATACACAGTGCATTCCTGCATGCCTTTTAGTTACAGTTCAAGCACATCATTTATTACATGTCAAGTCTGTTGGCATATGTCAATTCCATCAGTGATACCGCACTATGAATGTAAGTTTAAATAATGTATTTCCACCTTTTTTGTTGGATAGTTCTAACCGCTTATGTCAGGATAGTAAAGAATGACCCACCCTACTCAAGAAGCCCAAGAACCATTTATAGAAATGTCCTGAGCTTAAAAATGCACTCAGTAATCTATCGGCAGCACCCAGGCAGCCTTTGTTTCCTTAAGGCTGGTTTGTAAACATGCACTGAGAATTGTAAAATTCAATTTTAAAATACTGTATTTTAACAAACTGAATGTTTGCTAAAATATAAACTAATCTGGGGACTCAACAGTATCTTTGCCTCATCTTGAATAAATATTATTTTAATTAGGCCCATGCAGACCCAGAAATATTTGCAAACCGCTCCTTGATAAATAATGTTATTGCTATAAAGGTCAAACACTACAGGTTAATTCATGGTTTTGTCGTGGCTCATGCAGACTTTGAGAGCAGACATCAGACAGTGACGTTACCCCTACAGAAAAACACATGGTGCTCCTGTAGATGTTTCTCAAAGGGCGTGACTTCACCCTTTTTACAGCATAGAACAGCTGGTTCCACACTGGGCTGTAGCACAGAGTCAGTGTGAATATTTCTGAGGTGTGCAGAGCATAGTGGGCAGTCAGTGCACAGGATTCCTGGGGAATATAAAACGTCTCACTCTGTTTGGGCTCTGTCAATCATGTAAAAATCAAAGCTGCTCCAGAGCCTTTTAATGACGAATTATGCAGACATGAATGATCTCTCCTAAAAACATACATTTGTTTAACCACTGTTTGTTTTCCTGGCACATGGAGCAGTTGCTTGCTTACACTTTGGACAGCCCACAGTCACAAATTTGGGGCTGTGCATAGACCCTCATGGACTTAAGGGGATAAAAAAATCATGTGTAGCCTTACGGACACCAGAAAGCATTAACTGGCCTCAAGACTGACACTATCTGCTACAAATTAGCTGTTCATGGAGGCAGTTTACAAAGCAAACTACTGGTAATAGACTTGCAAAGTGAGAGAATAGTAGTCCAGTTGTCATGTGAGGAAGAAGAAATTGTTCACTCAAAATGCATCACTGTGTAGCTGTACTGCCTGTAGTATTTGGGCCAGTACTGATTTAAAAAATCAGTATATAAGACTAATGTGCAAATCCCACTGGCTTGTTTTTTGGCTAAGCAAAATAAGCATGATAGTCTTACATGACAGTGTTAATAAAACAGGCTGTATCCTTTGATTGTTGGCCCCTAACAAAAAAATAAAATAAAATTAGGGGCATGAATCAAGAGTATACCCATTTCTCCAGGGACCACTACAGCCAGTGCAGCAACACAATGAGATGACTGGGAGGCCCTAGAGTCATTCCATTCCAACTCTCCTAGGGGCCTCCCAGTTGAGCTCATGGATTTTCTTCAAATAAATCAGCAGAAACTTCTACCTAAACCATAGAACCTTGTAAAATCCCACAGCTCTACTCCAGATACTTTTTGAGTTATGATGTTTTGAAATGGTGTTAAATCTGATAACTCCACTGATTCTTTAGAAGCATCTTTAAAGCCTCACCAGTTGATTATGTTTCACAGGATTTGGCTGATTTTTCACTGAATATCCAGAAACCTCAAGAAACAGTTGGAACTTGTAATCATGTCAATAAATGATGCAGATTTTTTTAACAGAAATTAAAATAATAAAATATTATAACTTATCATCAAAATGAAGAATCTTTTCAAAAACTGACTGTCACAGATCAGAGTACTATCAGGTTGTGAGAAGAATGCTACTGCTGACAACAAGAACAAATTGCAGGTGGTTTATTGACATCTGAGGTGTTTTGAACAGGAACCGACGCACAGTAAGAAAGCATAATGTAGTTCTCCTCAACACTACCACTCGATAGTTAAATGACCCTAGGAGTTTTGACAGTCACTCTGTCTCATGCACGTTCGGAGCTATTATACTTCTGGATAAGTTCTCACCTGTGAAATGTGATTCCTTGCTGCTTGGTTCTGGCACTTCTTTCATTAGAGCATCCAATAGCGGCACAAAAGTCCGGCATGTTTCGCTTCAGTCGGCTACAGCACAACATCAACACAGCGGTGAGAGAAACGCGTCCCATGACCCGGAAGAAGTAGTGATCACGTGATCCGTCGACCCGGAAGAGAAATGTTGTTTGTGTTTTCAGTAGTTTGTGCAGCACAGCCGTGTTCATCAGCCGCAGCCCTGCAGTAAGTGACAACAAAGAGCAGTGGAAACACACATGTACATGCACAGTCGTATTCTCCTTAAGTGTTGTGTATCTGGAGGGTTTCGTTGGGTTTGGAACGTCTCAAAATTTTGTTTGTCAGAGTTGTCCGAAGTGAAACTGGTGAAGGTGTCTGTCACTGTCAGTGCATGAAGCTTTAACTTCTCTCTGTCCATCTACTAAGGCTGGACGGTTTAGGGAGATCTGTGCTTTAAATTTTTGTGTTTTGATTTGCGATATAATTATGTAAATCCACCTTGAGTGTAGTATTCACTGTGTACATGAGTTAAAAGACATGATGGAGCATTACCACATGAGATTTGATCAAAAGCGTAACTGTCATACAAGGAGGACAGCATGAATTTGTAAAACAGCTGACTGACAGGTAAAACATTGTCTCAGACCTTGAATCTGTAGCTAAATGCCATGTACCATGGTGCCTTTACATGGATCTTGTTTACCTCTTCATGAAAAAATTCTGTATGTGGTATTCATGATCTTGCTGGCCTTGGCCTTTTATTAATTCTAAGTAAAATACTATCATTTTACTTGTATAGAGTAACTTTGGCTTTCTAACTTGTTGGCCTCGGTGGCCAGATGCAGACGGTAGCATCCATGTTGTTGTTTGCATGCAGCAGTGGTCTCATGATTTAGGCCAATGTTACCATCTGAGCTCCAAGCATTTGGTGTTGACAATTTCCCATGTCATAATCACAAGCTCCTGCATCCCATGTGAAGGTAGCATCACACTGTTATATATGAGCCATTCCATGCCAACCCACCTAGGGCCTCCCAGTTCAGGTCATGGATTTTCTTGAAATATATCTGCAAAAACTTCTACCTAAACCATGGAACCTTGTAAATCCCACAGCTCTCTTTATTGTTTTACTGTTATTGTTTTTTATTGTAACTGTAAAGCGCCTTGTGACCCTGGTCTGCGAAAGGCGCTATACAAATAAAATTTACTTACTTACTTACTTACTCTCCTCCAGATACTTTTTGAGTTATAATGTTTTAAAATTCGGTCTTCAGTGTTAAATCTGATAACTCCAGTGATTCTTTTGAAGCATCTTTAAAGCCTCACCAGTTGATTCTTTTTTCACAGGATTTGACTGATTTTTTTTTTTTTACTGAATATCCAGAAACCTCAAGAAACAGTTGGAACTTAACCATGTCAGTAGATGATGCTGATTTTTATATAGAAATTAAAATGATTAAATCTATCATTTATCATCAAAATGAAAAACCTTTAATTTTTAAGAGTTCAGATCTCCACTAATATTCCCTCAACTCCAACCAGATCTGTGTCGTGGATAGAAACAACCTAGTTTTGTCACCACATTGTCATTTGGTGCTACATCAAAAACTGACATTCCTCCTACGATTAGCTTCAGAGCTGAAAACCCACTTTTTAGGTTGTTTTAACAGGATTTCTTTCAGGAAGGATTGTTTTGATTTCTTTGAAACCTTTTGAAGGGAATGTCTTCATATACATTGAATATATATTAACAAATTAAAGATCTTATATTACTCCTTCATTATTTAAACATTTTATGAAAATGACACATTTTTCGTAGTCATCAGTGGCTTTAATGTCACATCTAGTGGCCGTGACTGTCAGGTAAATATTTGTATTATGTTGATTTCAATGTCTACATGGTTCCAGTTGAGCTGTTTTGTCATTAGTTCAGAAAATAAACAATTCAAGTTCCAGCTTGTAGTGGTTTTGGTCATTGTGTAATAGATGATTCATCTTGCTCCGTGTGTCTGGACCAGATAACATTTTGTAAGTTCATCAACTTGTAGCATTAATGTCATTAGCAAAACAATGAAGCAACAGACTATGAGGTATATAAGAGAGTGCACTCTCTTATATACTTCATAGTATGTTGCAATCCATTCTACATTAATATGTCTGAACGTGTATCAGAAGGGATAAGGCTTTATTGTTCTGCTAATTACTTAATGCTACAAGTTGATACTTTAATGTAAATACAGATGCCCAATTAACTGAATGGCCTACTATTGTCCTCATAATGGTCAACTGAGTGAACCACCCTTGTATTTTAGAGCTTTGTCTTCTCAGGAGACAGTATGGCGACAGTAAAGGTTAATCTGAATGAATGAATATGCCAGTGACTGGGCCAGACAGCAGGTATGGCTGGATGGAGAGCCCTGATTCTGTTAGCAAAATGGTCATTCCAGGCAGTAAATGTATGTATATGCTTGTCTTTGTTTCCATATGTGAAAGCAGTAGTAGCATAGTTATGCTTTCCAGACACTGTTTCAAGGTAATCAGTGGCTGCCTCCTGACTTAGCCGTTAGCCATTAGCTTAGCTTTAGCCACTCTGAAAGTAGCCAGTTTCCCTGTTCACTTTTGTGTGCCTTTGCTAGAGTGATATGTCTGTCAGTTAGAGCAGTTGCACACTTTTTCAGTGTAATGGGGAAACTGGGCGTGACTGTAGGAGATTGTGTCATTTATTACAAAATTAAGCAACATCTGCTTCCTCACCTTTGAAATACAGCTCTGCTAATTTAACAAAGCTGCTCTGTTCTGTAACTGCTCTCATCGGTCCCTGTCTTTAATCAGGTGCTTTTAGTGCTGATTGGTTCAACACTCCTGACACCCAACCAATCCAATAGTGCTGTGGGCAGGAAATTGCTTGAGACCACAGAGTGGATAGAGAGAGAGAGAGAGCTGCATCAGAGCCAAAGTCGCCATTTAATTTATTTGCTGAATATTAGCTTAGTAAAAATAACGTCACCAGTAATCAGAAAAACACCAAATGTCAGCCTCGTTACTCAGCCAGGCTGATGATAGGTCGATTCTCGAGACCACAGTGACTACAGAGAGAGAGGCAGCTGCATCAGTGCCAAAGTAGCTCATTTAATCTGTATTACTGGTAATTGTCTAATAAAAATAACAGAGCAGATCATTGTAAAAATGAAAAATATCAGCCTTGACAACTGGCCAGGCTCCGTTGATCCCTTTAAAAATGAGTCTTTTTTGAAAGCATACAACACAAGCTGTTTGGTGAAATGAATCCTGATTTCTGTGACTCCCTATAACTTAGGTGAACAGTGCAATGTTAGCATGGCCCACTGAGCCACAATAACCACAATAATGGAAAATCTGACAGGCTCAGATAAACTGGAATCCTGCTGAAGTTTTCTTCCTTTGCCCTCCATCATGTTCCCTTGCAGAGATGAGCTGCTGTGCGCTGGATGAGGAGACATTCCATCACTGCTGTCAGCTCCTCCTTCAGCGGTCGGAGCAGCTGAGAGATGGATGGATCTGGGAGGTGGTTCAGGTGAGGAGGTCTGTGCTGTCACTCTTAACACTGAACTGAAAGCCTGCTGTTGTCCATAAAATGCTTAAGGGTTGTTTCTGATCTGGGTTCAGGGTTCAGAGGAGGGCTACCTGAGGAAGACGGCTCTCAGGTCAGTCACCATTGACTCAAAATCGGTACAGAAACAGGAAAGATCCGGTTCAGACTCAGAGCCACACACTTCCTGTCACTTCAGCGTTAAACCACATGGACAGGAAGGCAAACAGGTGAAACATTCATCCTGTAACAACGGCTTTATTTTCCAACTGTGTCTTTGCTAACTATCACTGAGGCAGTTAATCAGTACTTCTCAGTTTTACAGTTGAATTAACCTTCATTTCAACATTAAACTCATGATTTTCACTCACTTTTCTAAATTTAATTTCCTAAATGAAGGAACATTCCAGACTCCAGTTTGAAGCAGCCACATACACAGTTGCTGTACATGTACATACTGAATTCACTGACTCTCCTCTGCCACAGCCTGACTACTTCGAAGATGACATAGATGATGAGGATGCTGGGATCTGCACGGTGACTGAAAGCAGCAGCCAGGTGCTTCAGTTCGAGTATCACATCCTGTACTCCTGCAGCTACGCTTCTCCTGTGCTGTATTTCAGAGCCTTCACTCTGGGTTAGTCACATGTGAAACAGTCACTCCGCATGCACTCTATTATTATAAATTTGTGTTTTGTGCCTTGTAGATACATACATTTTGAATATACAAGGTATATTGAAAATGTACAGGTGTTATTGTTTGATGTAGAAACTTTGAGTCATCATTTCAGATGAATGAGCCTGTCGTTTGAACAGGTGTGTTAGAAAGTTTGAAATGAATCAAGTGTACTCATCCTCTTGTTGGGGGCAGATTAGAAGCGTATTGTTTTACTTCGCCTCAGTCTTCACATATATTAGTTTGACCTGTCACACACCATTCGGGCACTTAAATACTCAGTACTTTTAGAGGTTGGGACACCATAATACACAGAGGGAAAATAAACTCATCTGGACTGAAGCAGCTCTGGATATAATAACAATGATATGACTACCAGTCATAATAATAATAATAATATAGAGTTCTTACTGTTTTGTACAAGCTACAATTTTGGACTGAAAGGAGTAAATAGAACCCCTGAACAGACAAATTTTAAAAATGTGCATGTCTGCACGTGTCATGCATTGTAATGTTGCACTGTGATGAGCCTAAACTCGACCACTTGCATAATATGCTGTTGGGTCTTGTCGCCCAAGCAGTCGCAGCATATTTCAGAATGGACTCCACTGACCTCTGAAGGTGTCCTGTGGTACCTGTAGGGGTTGGCAGCAGTTTGTTTGTACACACTCAACACTTCTAGACAGGAGCACCCAGTAATCTTTGCTATTTCAGAGGCTGTTCAGTCAGTGACATGGAAATATTGCACAACATTCCACTAGACAACATATTGTGGATACAGATGTTTTGCAGTCAGTCAGGAAAGAGGGAAGAGCTTGCTGGTTACTTCCAGGAGAAAATCAAAGACATTAGATATGGTATCTGCCAGCAGAACAAGCACATGTACTTTTACTGACACCCTGTGTACAGATTGATGTCACGTTGGAACGTTTTGACCTGGCTGATACTCAAACGCTCAGGAAAATAGTATCAGAATTGAAGCTCTCCCTGTGTTCTCTGTGCTACAGTGTACTGTACTAAGTTTCTTTTTTTCTGCAAGGACATCCTTGAAATAGCAAATAATTTCCTATAGTTTGGTGTCTTCCTCACTGATTTTAAAATTACTTTAGTGAAGCTTCTTTTAAAGAAAGGGAACCTTGATACTTTACCATCCAGGACTGGGATTATAGGATGGATAGGAAGAGAAGTTTTTATTAGTACAATTTTGAACTCAAACATTAGATTAAAAATCTTTTATCTTTACAACCGACCGGTCGAGGCAGATGGCCGCCCTCCTTGAGCCTGGTTCTGTCGGAGTTTTGGGGGATAGCTGGATAGCAGATGGAGAACAGACAGTAGACAGAAACAATACATAAGGGAAGAATAAACACTTTGGAGGTCGGTGAGGCAAGAAACTGCAGATCAGTAACGTGTAGCTCCAGATCCAGAGACACCTGAAGAGAGAAGACACAATGTCAGTGACGTGTAATGGTGGTGTATAACTGTATGGAGAAGAGAGAGGGGAGAGTAGGGGGAAGTGCTCAGTGCAAATAAAGGTCTGGATGTCTCTGGATTTTTTAGAGCTTGACCAGGAAGTAACAGTCATATTGATCATTGGTTCACAAGGCCAGAGAGAAAATTTGACCCTCAAACTAAATGCACTCAGGCTCAACCTAAGCCACGAAGCAAGAACCTTTACCTGAGTGGAAACGCATGTATTGCCACCATAGCACAGAGTCTGTATACTGGATTATATTTCAGTCATGTCAGTACTTTAAGAATAACCTCTCAGATGTTTTTTCCTGCTTCTTCTTGTGTATCAGAGGGGAGAAGCCTTACACTGGAGGAGGTGTGGAGCTCAGTTCATCCAAATTTCAGGCTTCGCCTTCAAAACAGTCCTCTGAATGCAATCACTCAACAGGTAAAAACAGCCCAGAGCTTTATTAGCATCGTCGTCCTTCTTGAAGCTTCACTCAGATCTGTTCTCTGTGTCTATATGTCAGGAGCATCCCCTGCTTGGCCAGCCTTTCTTTGTGCTCCACCCCTGCAGGACGGAGGAGTTTATGAGACCTGTACTGCAGGCAGCTCAGGGCCATCACAGGTACGGTCACAGCTGGATTCATGGATCAAAAAAAGACGGTGAACACATGAAGGTGTTTGTGACTTAGTTGTGTCCTGCCGAGTGTCTTTAATTCAATTCAGTTTTATTACAATGTTAAGCGCTTTGTGACGACCTGTGTTGTAAATATGCGCTATATAGATAAAACTGAATTGAATTGAATTAAAATGACTTCTCAGGCAGGATTTTTTGAGTGTGACAATACAAACATCCTCAATGTTCTGCCCAACTGTTTTACAGAACTTAGTTTTGGGTTCCAAATAACAAATAGATAAACTCTGAACAAAATCTGAAATCTTAAATGACTCGGACTGACCCTGTCAGTGGACTAATGAATCATTATCAGCTAGTCAGTTAGTTTCTGAGTAAACAGAGTGAAGTAATGAAGCAGACATACACAGTGCTGTGAAAAACTCTTGCATTTTAGCACATTTCTCTCTCTTAAAATCTCAAACTAATATTCATTCTTACTGAAAATTATACAGAAATAATCCACAAAACGCAGTTAGTAAATGATGATTTATTGAAGAATTATTGAGAACCTACATCACCCCTGTGAAAAGGGAATTGCGCCCCTGAACCTAATACCTGGTTGGTCCACCCTTGGCAGCAACAACTGCAGTTAAAGGTTTGCTTGTGATCAGTCTTTTCCATTACCATGGAGGAACTTTGTCCCACTCTTCTCTGCAGAATAGTTTTAATTCAGTCACAGTAGATAGTTTTCAATAATGAACTGCCCTCTTAAGGTCTTACCACAGCATCTCAATTGGATTCCAGTCCAGACTTTGACTCGGCCACTCCAAAAGCTTCATTTTGTTCTTTTTAAACCACTCAGAGGTGGACTTGATTGTGTGCTTTGGGTCACTGTAGTCCTGCATAGCCCATTGGTGTTGAGCTTTAGGTCATGAACTGATGGTGGAGATTCTCCAGGAGGATTTTCTGATAGAGAGCAGAATTCATGGCTCCATCAATGATGACAAGTCGTCCAGGTCCTGTGGAAGCAAAGCAGCCCCAAACCATCACACTACCACCACCATGGTTCACTGTTGGTATCATGTTCTTCTAGTGGAATACATTATTAGCTGTACACCAGATGTAATGGGACCCATGTCTTCCAAAAAGTTCCACCTTGTCTTGGGGCTTATCCAGATTTTTTTTTTTTTTTTTGCAAATGCCAGACAAGCCTTTGTCTTCTTTTGGTCAGGAGTGGTTTGCACCTTGCAACTCTCCCATGATGCCATTTTCACCCAGTGTCTGCCTTATTGTGGAATCATGTAGACGGACCTTAACAGAGTCCAGTGAGGCTTGCAGATCCTTGATGTTCATCTGTGTTCTTTTTTGACCTCCTGGATTAGATATCGACACGCTCTTGGAGTGATATTGGTAGGCCGGCCACTCCTGGGAAAGTTCACCACTGTTCCATGTCCATGTTTGGGCTGAACAGCATTTTTCCTTCAAAAAGTAAAATTATCATCTACAAACTGCATTTTGTGTTGTCTTGGGTTATCTTTGTCTCACATTAAAGTTAGTTTGATGATCTGAAACATTCACTAGTATTTCTGTATTTCCTTGTGTTTTCTGTGTGTACAGGCCAGTGAACTACGTGTTGTCGTGGCTCAGTGTGGTCGGTCCTGTGGTGGGTCTGGACGTCCCTCTGAGGTACTCCACTCAGCTCCATCCTACTGCCTCACTCAGCAACACCGAGCCAGACTGAGGCTGAACATGCTCTGGTTCACTTGACATCACCAGTTCAGTGGCGTCTGCCTGCATGCAGATTGGATGATCAGGCACAGTGAAGAATTGGTCCAACAGCCCAGATTTTCAAGGCCTTGGAAGTTTGTCTGTGGGGCAGTTTGTGCTATTCTTTTTGCAAGTGTCTTTGGCAGTATGCTGGAACACAGTAAAAACTGAGATTGTAATGACAGCATTGGATTATTTCATTATTTTATATGATTTTGACAACATGTTTTCACCAAAAGATTCAATACTGTTACTGCCCTTGGTGGCTGGATGCATTCTGTTGTAGTGGTAGGTCCTTTATGGCCTCTATGTGAGGAGAAGGTTTGCATGGACTTGACTACAGCTGGCTGGAGACAATGCTCCACACCCCACCTGGCTGACATCAGGGATGACTGGCCTGGAGCTCCTCACCTGCTCTCCAGTCCTCATTCTTCTCCCCACTTCCTGATCTGGCTGATGGGTCCACCACCCTGTTTCCTCCTCCAGCCAGACTGCAGCAGTCACCACACCTGGGCATGAATCTGCAAGTGGCTGTGATTTAATGTTAGCAGCTCGCCTTGGTGCCTCTCATGGTCTTTGTGTAAAAATGTAACTTCTGTTAACAGCTGGTTGAGTTGGTTAGAAATTATTAGCTGTCTTGTGTTTTCTCTGTTAAGTGTTTTGCGGCACTCCTTTGTTCAGTTTATGTATTTACAGTCTTATATTAGTCACATGGGTGTCGCTATGGTGTCTTTAAGTTTATCAGGGGAGTCTGGTTGTTTCGTTTTGTCATTTTGTCTTGGCAAGTTTTGTAACTCTGTTAGCGTTCGTTTTTAATTGGTTCTTTGATTTGGCAACACCCACCTGCCCTGTTTCCTCTGTAGCATCACCACTTTTTTGTTAACTATGTCACTAAGCAATGAATTGCTTTACCTCACCAAGGACATCTGGTTTTCTACCTAGCTGATCCGAGATAGCTGTGTAGATGACAAAACCAGACTAGCTGATCCTAGACAGCTGGGTCGTAATAAATACTTGAAATGTTTCTGTTGATATTGTGTACACAGTGTTTGTTCTTAGTGGAACCTCTTATGCTTTTCTTCTGTGACATCTGTGGGTGTCCTGTGATGTCTGACATAGGGATGTTGGCAGTGGATCTTTGGGTCCTGTGGGTTAGGGGCTGGATCTGGCTTGTTCCAGCAAATCCCACAGATACTGGATCAGATTGGAATAAGTAAACCCAATTAGGAAAAAGGTTCAGGCTTCAGATTGTGCTAAATACGAAGCTTCCAATGTTTTTTAATGCTGAGCTGGTGTTAACTCATCATAGATTTCTTTGACTTCTACTCCAGGCACAGCATGACCACCAAGTCAAACTGCAGTCTTCTTGGTAAATGTATCTACATATTCTCACAGAACAGTCTACTTCAGGATTCAAATACCCACCATTGTGCCTCACGATGGATAAATAGATAGATCGATAGATCGATAGATAGATGAATCAAGCCTGTTGATGAAAGTTGTTCAAATGGTTCACTCTACCCACATCCCCTTCAATGGTGGCTCCCCTCATCGAACTGCAGTCAGTGATGATGTTCATCCCGTCCCACACCTCTTTCATACTGCTATTCTGCAACTTCTGCTCCAGCTTCCTTCTGTACTGCTCCTTTGCCTCCCTAAGCTGGACTCTGAGTTCCCTCTGTATGCACTTAATCTTCCGCTGATCATCATCTTTAAAGGCCTTGTTCTGGCTCAGAAGACCTTTAATGTCATTCATGATCTAGGGCTTGTTGTTCGTGTAGCAGCGTATTCTTACTGGAACAACAGCATCCATGCAGAAGGTCATGTAGTCAGTAGTGCCATCTCGATGTCCCCACTGTGGGACCTGTGCATCCCAGTCAGTAGTTTCGAAGCAGTCTCTCAGAGCCTGCTCTGCCTCAGGAGACCACTTTCTGAATGAGCATGTGGTTGTGGGTAGTCTCCTCACTCTTGGTTTGTAGTAAGGCTGTAGCTTGTGGTCTGCTTGCCCCAGTGCAGGTAGAGGGGTGGCACTGTATGTATCCTTTACTTTTGCATACAGTAGATCAATAGTTCTGTTTCCCCTGGTGTTGCAGTCCACATACTGAGAGAAACCACTTATTGTTGTGTCCAGAGTCACATGATTAAAGTCCCGAGAGATTAACACAATTGTCTCAGGGTGCTGCATTTGTAATTTAGCGACAGTTAACGTCAGCCCGTGGTGGGATGTAAACAATGACAACAATAACATGTCCAAACTCCCGGGGCAAGTAATAGGGCCGCAAACTTACTGCCAAAAGTTCTATGTCCCTGCAGCAGATGGAGGTTTAGACATACACATGCCCAGAATTACACCTTTCTAATCAAGAACAAGAGATTATCTAACCTAGTAGGTTTACAGTTTGCATTTGGAACCTTCACAATGGTTAGAGATTGAGGCAGTAGTCACAGGCCAGTTCAACTCAGTTATATTTTTGTAGCACCAATTAACAACGTATGTCATCTCATAGCACCTAACAGAGTAAGGTGAAGACCATACAAGTTTAGAGCAGAGAACCCAACGATCCAAAATTCCATTTGGATTCCCTTTGAGCAAGCAGTCGGCAACAGTGGGAAGGAACCAAAAACCGAAAACTGGTCAGTCAGAGAAAAGTGGGCTCTGTGGGAGGGTGTCTTAAAAGGCTCAGGGCTAATATCCCTTTTTTCTGGGAGAGATTCAACTGAGGGGCAGCAACAGCTAGTATGACATAAATAAGTCTATTTTTAATTGTGAATCATGAAAAGCTTTTTTGGTGGAGTCTCAGAACAAAAGTACAGAACTGCAGGTGGCTATAACCGGACTCCTTAAAAGAAGTAACATAAAGTGTAGCTATGGCTAGATGGTGTTCCAGTTGCAGCAGGCTGTAACTTTTAATATATGTTTTCTGTTAGGACTTCTTTTTCTTTTACCAGACTGACATCAAGGACAGTAAGAAATGTTATGATTGCAAATGTGTATATCTTGAGTTGCTTGTGTTTACACAAAGTAATCTAAAAATGCCTGTCAATAAATATATATTTTACAACTGTTAAAACTGTATGTTTACACTACAAAAGTCTGTTTTTAAATGCCGCCATCAGTAACAGTGGTTATTGGTGTTTGTGTGTTGTTACCTAAAGCTAGATATTTTGCTAAAGCCCTTGATGAAATCGTCTTCCATGACGTCATTCTCGCCCTGTGTCTGCCTTATTGTGGAATCATGAAGATGGACCTTAACTGAGGTCAGTGAGGTCTGCAGATCTTTTGATGTTCATCTGGGTTCTTTTGTGACCTCCTGGATTAGATATCGACGCGCTCTTGGAGAAATGTTGGTGGTTGGTCCACTCCTAGGAAGGTCCACCACTGTTCCATGTTTTCTCCATTTGTGGATAATGGCTCTCACTGTGGTTCTCTGGAGTCCCAGAGCCTCAGCAATGGCTTTGTAAGCCTCCAGACTGATAAATGTCAATGACCTTATTTAGTATCTGTTCTTGAATCTCTTTAGAATGTGGCATCATGAGTTCCTTTTGAGGCCCTTTAGCTACTTCACAATAGACAGGTTCTATTTAAGTGATGTTTAGATTCAACAAACCTGGCAGTAATCATATGTGGGTGTGGCTGGTGAAATGGAACCCAATTGCCAAATGAATATGATCATTTGGGGGCAATTAGTTTTTCACATAGATTAGGTGGCGCTGGACAGCATTTTTCCTTCAATAAATGAAATCTTCATTTAAAATCTGCATTCTGTGTTTTCTTGGGTTATCGTTGTCATATCAAAATTAGTTTGATGATCTGAAACATTTAAGTGTGACAAATATACAGTTGTGTGCGAAAGTCAGGGCACCCCTTTAAAAACAGCATATTTTATATATTAAAAAATTAATATCCATATTTATAGTCTTTCTGGGATATGGGAAAAAAAGACAATATTATCAGGAAACATTAATGCATAGTTACATTTTATTTTATAACTTGAACAAAATTACAAAAATAAAAAACATCATTTTGGCCTGTGCAAAAGTCGGGGCACCCTGAGAGTTTCAATGTGTCAGATTCTTTTAACAAATTCAGACCTTTACCAGCTCATTAGTCCTGAAGCATGTGTCAACAATTGTCATTAGGGAGCGCCAGCTGGTGTGTATTTCAGGGTTTCTTAAATATGGCGACTCCACAAACCTGTGCAAACAACAGCAATCATGGGTTCCTCTAAGAAGCTAAGTAAGACAGAAAAAATGAAAGTTATTGATGCCCACAATGCCGGGGAGGGCTACAAGAAGATAGCAAAACGTTTTCAGCTTGCAGTTTCCACAGTGCGAGGTATAATTAAGAGATGGCAGGTGAGGGGAACTGTGGAGGTCAAGATGAGATCTGGAAGACCAAGGAAACTCTCGGACAGAACAGCTCGTAGGCTGGTCAGAAAGGTAAATCAAAACCCACATTTGACGTCAAAAGACCTGCAGGAAGATTTAGCAGACTCAGGAGTGGTAGTGCACCCGTCCACTGTGCGGCGATACTTGCACAAACAAGACCTTCATGGAAGAGTCTGCAGAAGAAAACCTTACCTCCGTCCTCATCATAAAATACAACGTCAAAAATATGCAACAGAACATGTACAGAAGCCTGATGACTTTTGGAAACAAGTGCTGTGGACTGATGAAGTTAAAATAGAACTCTTTGGCCACAATAAGCAAAGGTATGTTTGGAGAAAAAAAGGAGCAGCATTTCATGAAAAGAACACCTTGCCAACTGTTAAATATGGGGGTGGATCCATCATTTGGGGTTGTGTTGCAGCCAATGGGACAGGAAGCATTGCTCGGGTGGAGGGAAGAATGGATTCCATTAAATACCAGCAAATTCTGGAGGCAAATATCACAGCATCTGTAAAAAAGCTGAAGCTGAAAAGAGGATGGCTTCTACAACAGGATAATGATCCAAAACATACTTCAAAATCCACCATGGACTACCTCAAGAAACGCAAGCTGAAGGTTTTGGAATGGCCTTCACAGTCTCCAGACTTAAACATAATTGAAAATCTGTGGGTAGATCTTAAAAGAGCTGTGCATGCAAGACGACCCAAGAATATTGCAGAACTGGAAGCCTTTTGCAAGGAAGAATGGGGGAAAATCCCAAATGATAGAATCCAGAGACTTGTCGTTGGCTATAAAAAGCGTTTAGAAGCTGTGATATCTGCCAGAGGGGGTCTTACTAAGTACTGAAGGTACTGACGCTGTAGGGTGCCCCGACTTTTGCACAGGCCAAAATGATGTTTTTTGTTTTTGTAATTTTGTTCAAGTTATAAAATAAAATGTAACTATGCATTAATGTTTCCTGATAATATTGTCTTTTTTTCCCATATCCCAGAGAGACTATAAATATGGATATTAATTTTTTAATGTATAAAATATGCTGTTTTTAAAGGGGTGCCCTGACTTTCGCACACAACTGTACATTATCTGGCAGCTGGAAGCTGGCAGCTTCCTCTCTCCCTCTCCCCTCTCACCCTCAGCATGGTTATGCTGTGTGCATCTGTGAGACTCATTTGTAGGAGTAAAGATTTAAATCCAAAATTCTGAACTTAACCTGCTCCAGACCAGGTTAGCTCTACAGCATCAGTTACCCTGGTCATGTACCAGGTTGAAAGAGAGCCACCTTTGTGACACTGAAAACTCTGTCTTTAAGGTCAACACACTGCCTCTACATTGTGCTACAGGCTTCAACTCTTGTCTCAGGAAGACATACTAGATGTCAATGCCAGATGTTTATCAAAATATCAATTAGTTTGTTACTACAAATCTTCCTAACCATTCTACAATATTTGATATTGGATTGGAAAGCAGCCAGTTTGGGTGTTCCAGGTTTCAAACTAAAGGTTATTTTTAGTAGAAATCTCTCTCTCTCTCTCTCTCTCTCTCTCTATCTCTCCCTCTCTCTCTCTCTCTCTCTCACACGTTGAAATGTCCATCAGCTTGTATTGACTGAATCTCTGAGTTGGGCACATGGCACCTTAGGGAGCTTGTGAGACAACAAGGGCACTTAAGATATTAAACTTGATGCCAACTTCTGTGGACTAAAGCTTTTAAGTGATGCCATCAATTAAGCAGCACTGTGTGTCTGGTTCGTCTGGCAGTGAAGTCCAACAGAAGAGCAGCTTAGGTAAGAAAAGTGGCCACTGCCAGCCTGTGATGTCATACTGAAGAACTCCCAGTAGGACTGAGAGTTCAGGGAAAATCCAGCCCAGAACCTAACAGGATCACATTAATTGAACTATCTGAAAGTAAAAAAAATCAGATTCCTTATCATAAGATCCTTTATTAAATTGTGTAGTATTTTGCTTACATCGTTATGCATGCACGATGTCAGATGGATTTCAGGAAATTTGGTTGTTATTGCTCGTGTCTTTTTGGTTAACTGCTATCAGGGTTGTTAATTACTTGCCAGATAATCGTAATTAAAAGGAAGCCTACTTAAAGTGTGAGTTTTCAAGCAACAAGAGGAGGAAGAAAATCTTGCAACAGATAAAAAGTGTAAAACTGCTCACTGTCTTCCAAGAGGCGTTACATCCAGAGATGTTTTGCAAAAACTTATTGGAGATCATGAAACATGAAACAAAGTTGTGGGTGATTTAAATCACAGAGCACAGACTTTAACCCCTTACCACTCATGGATAAATGATACTAAAACACCTATCCAAGGCATACACAACACAACTTGAAAGATGTTGAGCATTGTTTAATGCACTGAAGTAGAAGCTTTTTCTTTCCTCCCATTTCAACCGATGCCTCCAGGTGACGATGGTTGGGGACTTCTTAGCTGATGAACAAAGACCACAGGAAGAATCTTTAATTAGTCCAAGTTCCAATTTTGACCATTATACACATTTTCCCAAGGATATGTCTAGGCACTTTGCAGAAAAATCCCTTTGGAGACCATGGTCACTGACTGCACGGAGGATCGGTGGTTAGCAGCGTCGCCTCACAGCTAGAAGATCCCCGGTTCACGTCCCGGTTAGGACGCCTGAGATCTTTCTGTGTGGAGTTTGCATGTTCTCCCTGTGCAGCGTGGGTTTTCACCGGGTACTCTAGCTTCCTCTCACAGTCCAAAAACATGCTGGGGTTAATTGATGATTCTAAATTGTCCATAGGTGCGAATGAGAGTGTGTTTGATTGTCTGCCTCTATGTGTAGCCCTGTGATAGACTGGCGACCTGTTCAGGGTGTCCCCTGCCTTCACCTGAGTCAGCTGGAATAGGCTCCAGTCCCCCCGTGACCCTACAGATGATTAAGTGGTGTATAGATAATGGATGGATGGATGGATGGACCATGATTACTTATAATAGGATGACAAGGCTGCTATTATTAAACACTATAAATTCATATTTTTGAGCTTCAATGAAACATGACACCAGATTCACTTACAGTGTTGCAAACACAGCTTAACTGAAGCATTAACACATTATAATGCTTTCTCCCCCTCTTTAACTAAACTTTGTGCATGTAAAACAAGTGCTACGGCAGAAAAGTAGTTTACGTCAAAAACAACACACATTTAAACTATTTATGTATACATCTTTTACACATTTTACAGGTCACTGGCAACATATCATATATCTGCAACAGGCATGACAAGTCTCAAAACCACACTTTTGCCTTTTGTGCTTCAAGTTCTTTCTGTAGCTCTGAAGCTACCCACTGAAGCAGCGTATATCCTCACTGTCAGAATTTTATTGCCTATCAGAAACACCAGTCATCAGCGCAGTCAGTTGCAATTGGCTACACAAAAGAAGAGGGGGCAGTCACGTTCTTTCAGTGTGGACTCCGCTGGCTGTTGTAGGCTGTGGACAGGACGTGGAAGCTCATATCTAGTCAAGTGAGGCATCATTTGAAAGGTCAGACTGCAATGTCTGTTTTGAAATCAATATATCAGAAATATTTACATGTCCAGTGGAGCTGTGACAGAAAATATGTGAACAATTAGACACATCTGCTCAAAATTTTAAACGACGCAGCAACAGTCTGGAGGTATGCACTGACGTGATCATGTGTTTTAGAAGAAATGTTTCACTGGATTAAATCATGTTTTGTCAGAATGATATGGTGATATGATATGATATGATATGATATGATATTAAAAGGCTGTAAAATTTAAAATGTGTAACTCTGACAGAGGCTCGTACCTGCTCCTGTAGTTGTATCTTAAAATAATTTGCATAAATTTTATCACAAGAGTATTCACTTTTGTAAAAGTAGCTATTATTATTAATATAGCTACTGCTATGTTTAGGTACCCAGTTTAATAGCAAAAGCATGGCTGTGCACTTTTGAACCACAAATGCTGACTTTTTGGTTCTATGACACCTGACTTCCTGACATCATAATTAATACAGTCCTCATAGGCTGCTGTCACTTTGAAGTAGACACACTACTTTGAGACACTTGTTGAAACTGTTGATGATGTTATTCTTCCTCAGAGGACAGTCTCTAATAAGGGTGTGGATTGAAAATGTAATACCTAAAATCTTTTATGGTGTGACGATACCATAGTGAATATTTTAAGTTCTCATTCAAAAACTATTTTGTAGGTTTAGGGAAAGATCATTACTTTGGTAAGGTTAGAGGACCTTCGTAATAAAGGTATAGTTACATTTATGAAATAGTTATAGTTAAACAAGACTATTGATTTTAAACTGAACACATCCCATCATCCACTCTGACCTCCTCCCTTTGCTGACTCTGTGGCTTTATCAGTATGTCACCCAACGCCACATTGGTTCCCATCATTATCAGTATGAAACCTACAGAGCACAGTTATTGATCAGAAAACACGCTCTGACTATTGATCTACATAAGGTGAAATAATGACATATTTAAACTCCAGTATCAACAGTTGCAGACTTCTTTGTCTTACTAGGTCAGACAAGAAAGCAGAGAGGGTCAGCAGCGTGGACTCCATGTCAGTTTTATGATCAGTTGGTTTTATGGTTGAAATGAGGTAATTACAGACACTGGAGCAGGATAAGTGCTGACGCTCTGTCTCACACCGGTTAATGACCAACACTGGGGACAGGCTTTCTGCAGAGTTTATATGGCGGCTAATAAAAAGGTACTTGAGATGAATGATGGTCATGAGACAGTCCAGCATGGTTGTCCAGGTGTTCTTATGACACCCCCACACCAACTTGTCATCACTATCTATAAGGAAAAGGATGACTGCTTGCCTCAAAGCCATATTTTTGATTTAATGGATATTCCTAACCTTGTTCACATACTGATTTTCTTTTTGTTTAGCTTTGAATGGCTTGTTCTAGCAAATATCTTAGTTACAACTGCCTCACAGCGTTTTGATAGCTGATTACTGACAGTAAATTGTCGAATGTTTCAAGCAATAATCACATGACTGGTTGTAAAAGTGTCTTTACCTATGGAGACAATCCAGCAGTTAACCCATATTCTCACTTTGTTTGCACCTCAACACACCAACACAATGCAGAGTGTGCTGGGGAACTCTACTGCATATGTGAGGAAAAGTTGTATAAAGCCTTAGTGGCTGCTGCAAGCAAGGCATTATGGGAGGAAAAAGCAGTTAAATCATGCAGTCAACTCAACGGAAAGGTCAGTTATTGAATTAGAAGGGTGACATCATTCAATGCACTTCCCTTAGTGGCCGTATGAGCAAGGTCAGTAAAATGTCTTGTTAATGGAGCTGGGTAGGTTTGACCAGTTTACAGTTTTCAAGTAATACACAAGTGACACACCAAAAATAGAGAACACACCAAAAAGTTGTGTGCAATCCTTATAATGGTAAATACTGATGATTACAGGCACACTCCTTACAATCTAAAGTGTGCTGTAAATCAACAGCACAACAACAGAGCCACATCAGCAATAGTAGAAGAGAACACAAACAAATAATACTTTATTTGCAACTCAAAATAGCTGATGTCTCATTAGGTATAAATAACATTTGAGACACACAGTTAGCACTAACCCTCTGTCTACATGGCCCTGAGTATAATGTAGGCTAGTGCTGCACCTAACAATTACTCTTTAGTTACAGAATCTAATCTGTTTTTAAAAGTGATGTAAGAATTGATTTGTCAGTTATTGTAGAGAGTATTTTGTTATTGCTCAATAAATATCAAAAACTTTTCACATTTATATTTAGATATTTTATTCAGTCATCTAAACATCATCATCAAATTTTCACATAACTGCTGTGTTATGATCTTAATAAAAGGAACAAACCTTACTTGTCAGATATCTGATCAAAAAACACTGGATTCAATTCAGAAGAACATCCATCCATCCATTATCTATACACCGCTTAATCCTCTGTAGGGTCGTGGTGGAGCTGGAGTCTATCCCAGCCTACTCGGACAAAAGCAGGGGACACCCTGGACAGGTCTCCAGTCTATCACAGGGCTACACATAGAGACAGACAAACACACTCTCATTCACACCTACGGACAATTTAGAATCATCAATTAACCTCAGCGTGTTTTTGGACTGTGGGAGGAAGCTGGAGTACCCGGTGAGAACCCACGCTGCACAGGGAGAACATGCAAACTCCACACAGAAAGATCTCAGCTGTCCTAACTGGGGATCTTCTAGCTGTGAGGCTACACTGCTAACCACTGAGCCCCCGTGCAGCTCTCAAAAGAACATATAGATTTTTAAAATTTTTTTTACTGTATGTCATGGCAAAATTTGAGAATCAGTCGATTACAGCTCGGGGGTTGCTTATAACTGGAATAATATATTGTTGACAATTTACAGACTGTAAAAACAGCCTACAATTAATATAAGCCATTTTCCCAATCAGACATGACTGATGGTAAAAAATAAATAAGTAAAATAAAATGCTGGTAAGTAAACAAAATCCAAAATGGCTGAATAACAACATATATTAAATCAGTTTTCAGTGTTCCATGATGTAACACTCACATGTCTTCAGAATGTGTATTTCAAGTTTCTTATGCCAATGTCTTCCTATAATACCCCTGATTTTAGGCCTGTTTCACATGGACTGTTACTTGTAGCTTAAATCTATCAGAGCTGCTGTTTACCACACCCCTTTTAGGAATAGAGGCACAGGCACACCTCCATCCCCTTATCTCATTTCTCAAACAGTACATCCTGGATTCCTTTCCTCGAGTCCTCTCCTCACATCTTAGTGTCTCACACCAGAGATTCAAATGGAGGAGGAGATGCAAAGAGAGAGGAGTTAAGGCAACAGGTTTTCAACAAAATAAGACATCTTCACCTCAGAGCTATTAATTAATGTATGATGTGTGGCACAGCTGCATCACCTGTCCTTTGTTTAGTTATAATCTACACCTGTGTTTAATAATCTCACACACAGGAAGGATACACCTGTGCATCCTCACTCATAGCGCCTCGTTCCTCTATCCTCTCTCCACAATATGTATTTTAGGAATTGAGAAGTCCTTTGTTATGATGCACCAAGATTGACTTCTGGGTCACGAGCCGGAGGACAACACTGAGGAATCGAGGAGGTTGAAATGATTGAAATGAGACAGGCCTTCTGTTCAGGGAGTGAGAGAGAAGCCCAGAGGAGAACACAAACCTGGCCAGATGTGACTGTATATGTGATCTGGATATGATGATTTAAATATTCATGAGAATCTTGCTGTCTCAGGTTAAGTAACTAACTGCAAATAAACTGTAAATTCCTCTGGTGTCTAGATATGTTATAAACAAGCTCCAGAGGAGTGCAGAAAGAATAAGCATCTGTCAGATAAGAGTGGCAGCAGCAGCAGTGATGGATGAAGATGTTTGACTTTACCATACGTTTTGGTTTAATAAATGTTTAGTGTTCATCACTGAGATTTAATTCTATTTAATGTGCCAGATCTGTCAGTGGGATCTTAGCTGCTGGGTTGTTGGTACTGATGTGAGAGGTCATGAGGTTCAAACTATTTGTGCAGCCCTGATCCTCTGAATGGTGGCTGGAGGAAAGATTAGGAAATAGAAAGAAATCTCATTAGTGGCTAGATTTTCCTCTAATTCCCATACATATATCCCATAAAATCCTCTTTTACCAGTGCAGTGTTGTTCCCAGTAAAGACCGGAATGAGGGACTGGCCAGGGTTGGTCCAGGATACCCAAAAATCCCTCTACCCAGTGATCACTTCAGTCTCTACCTCTAACTATACATTGTTGTATGTATTATTTTTTACATTGCTTTAAATTTGTTACGGACCTGTCATTTAAAACGTGGAGTTAATCAAGTAAAATTATTGGGGTCTTGGGTCAGTTTAGTACGAATCAGGTGAAAGTTTGTGGTTGGACCCAACACAAAGTGTGCATGACTGATTTGATTCCAGCTAATGCTGTTTTGGGCCAAAAGAAGAATTCATCTCATCCACTAATAAAGCAGTGTAAAGGCTGATGCAGGGCAGCTGCGTCTGCATTCAGACGGTAATTTAGTGTAAGGAAATGCATACTGGAGGCTGTTTGCCAAACTAATGTTTCTCTGTGTAGCTCTTGTTCAGTACAACCTAAGCTTTCGCCTAGATTTTAAGTAGCTTTTCTCAAAATAGTATAATCTTGGCTCAGCATTTGCACAACAATAAACTATTGTAAATCAGGTTATAACGTGAGCTGAAGCTGAAAGAATCAGTCAGACATGATGTCTCAGGAGTGTGCAGGTTGATGTGCTGTTACTGATGTAACAGAGTTAAGGCTTGTCTTGTCACTCACCACTGAAGACAAACTGATGAAGTACAGTAAGATCATTGCACTTTCTGTGTCAAATGTTGCTTTCTGCATAACTGACTGTGCCCCAGTTTAACCGCCTCAGTACTTTATTTACGGGCCCATCTCAAAGTGTCCTCCCCTGTTAGTTCCAGGAAACTCCACTGCCTTTCAGACAATGTTGAGCGATATCAAGTAACATAAATGAAAGTGAGGTATACAAGAAAGACTGATTGATGGATCAGTGGGTCCTTCTGTGTGTCTGACAGATCACACTGATTAACGTCATTCTTTTGCTAAGAATAAAAAAAGCTGATCAAGGCATTTTATCTGTTTCCCATTTCTGTTTTATAAAAGTAGGTATACTATTATCTTCAATAATACAGTGCAAGTTGTATACATTTTAATATGGCCTAAGCTATATTTTTTGGTGTCATTGTCCTTGAGTACTTTGCTGTACCAGTGAAGACACTGTGGCACTGATAAATGTGCATGAATGACATCATTTTTTTCCCGAATGCTCCCTATCACATCACAATCACTTGCTCTAGGAACATGACCAAGAGCTCAAATCTGATCTTGGGGTTGGATGCCTCCTCCTTAGTGGTCGTTGTTGTATTCTTCTTGGCTACTGCACCAGCTTGTCTCAGTTTAGAGTGAATTAGAGTCTACGACATAGTAGAAATTACCAGCAGCACTTGGAATGTATAGAAGCTTAATATTCTAAAAAGAACATTGTGATAGTCTGAAAGAATATGAATAACTTTGGATATAACCTCTTTAGTGTTGTGCTTCCCAAACAGAGAGAATACCAGACAGTCTGAATAGGTCCTGTGTGTGTTTTAAAACAGCAGAGTGAAAAATTCCACACTGTCCCCTTATTAGCAGGTCAGGCATGTTAAGCAGTTTCCTTATTGTTTTCCCCCATTGCATGACAGGTCATTGTAATCCTTGTCGGTTTAAGTTACACTCCCAAGTAAATAGAGGGTGGCTGCAGGTCATGGAGGAGTGGGGGAACATATTTTAAAGGAAAATGCTGAAATCTAGGACTAAATTTTATTTTTTATTTTTCTATCTTATCAAGGCTCAAGTAAAAAGGTCAATACTAGCTTTATCACTGTGTGACCATTGCAGCCATAATTCACGTTTAGCTTAGCACATATCAGTGAGCTGGAATTGTGTTGTATTTGTAGTATTCAGTGCATTTTGAATGTCACGTCCTGGTTTTAACAATGTAGACAAGCATATTTTGCAGCTTTGAACATGTTGAATACATTTTGTTACTCTAAAATTTTATCTTGTGACACTTTGTTGAAGTAACACACAAGATACTCAACAGCATGTAGCTGATCGGTACTGGTCGTTAGTGAGTGTATACTGTTGTTCTTGGAGCAAAGTAGGTTCCTCACATTGTTCGGCCCTGAGCAGCGCCCCAGGTCATGAGGCCTCGTTAAATACAAATAGCAATAACTCTTGCATGTAAGAGTACTTTTATATCTATTTATTGATCATTGTAGGAATGAAAATTAAAACTCAGGCACATGAATCTGTTTCCACAGTGACTGAGATTTATGGAACAGAATCGGGCATACATGTGGTTTTGTAAATGTGACAAAAAGTGTGCATATGCATATTTGTTTTTGAATGTACACGCCAGACAGCTGTACTATGAAATGAGATTAGTGGGTCAGCAGGTATGTTGAGTTTAAAGCCAGAGTTTTCAGTTTCATGAAGGTGGTTCTCTTTTAACCTGCTGGATCTCCATGGTAACTGATGCTGTAGAGCTAACCTACTCTGGAGCAGGTTATGTTCAGAGTTTCGGATTTAAACTGGCTGAAAGAAGCGTCTCCCCTTAACCAAATCATTTCCTGATGATTCTTTATGAGTGACACATATCTTCCACTGAGGTAATATATTGTATTTGAAAACATGCTGAGAGGTGCGTCACTAAAATCACTGAATGAAGCTGTGCAGTTACAGTATCAGACTGTATGCATCGTGTTGCCATGGGAACCTGACATGTATTCAGCTGGTGATGGGGAAATCGCATAAATAGAGTTTAGAAAATCAATTATTCTACTGGCTTTTTAAAAAAAAATTTGTACAGAGAATATTGAATCAGTAACATTAATTTCACTTTGATTTGACCAAAAATTAAAGTGATATCCTGAATTATGGGACCGTGTCAGCCCTAAATGCAGTTCACTACAATATCATGTTTAAAAAAATTATCATCTAATGTGATTAGTAAAATAAATATATCATCACATGTTAACCAGCGTTCCTGTCTTGGATCAGTGCTTTTTACTGCCATGATTTCTATATTCCTCATTGGTCTCCATTAAAACAACCTGTGGACTGAAGCAGCTGAACACGATTGGATCATTTTGTGCAGAAGAGTCACATGATGTGAGTTTGAAGCAGAAAGTCTGAGTTAACAAAGAAAGCTGATAACCGGCTTCATGAATTCTCTTATCTCTGACTGAGGTTTTCGTTTTTGTGGAGCTGGCTTACACATAGAAAGTCTGGATATGTCAAACTGGCTTCATAGTACAGCCCTCTGGTCTGCTCCTATGGGGTCACACATTTTGAGAAACAGAATATTGTTGTAGAGTATTTAACACAAACACAAGGGTTTAGGTAATGTCAGAGTTAGCTAAGAGACTAGCTGCAAGCTAGCTTCACTCTCTTTGTTTGTATCTTTCCACATGGTCATAAATCATTGTTCCCTCTTTGACTTGTACAGTAAAGTTGTTGAAATGTTTCTTTGTGCTTTCCCTGGCAGTTGGCCAGCTTCCATAGTCTCAATGATCATTGCTACTGTTCTTTTAAGGTAAAATATTTGAACTGCAAGGGGTTCCTGCTCTGTGGAATACTTGGATTGAATCCTCACTGGTCAATCAAGACATTCTGAGCTTGCTATTTGCAGGTAAAAATGCTGTCGCTTCAAAGTGGAATTAAATCAGTGAAATAGTCAAATAATCAGTGGAACATAACAAGAAGACACACAGGATTTTTAAAATGTTTATTACTTTTAACTTGCCCTCCAAAAAGGACTTGTCCAGGACAAGTAAACAAGCATTAATGTCCAGCCCTGAATTAGGTAAAGGCATACATGTGCACTACAAGTGCACTACAAGTGCACCAAGCATGCTTGTTTGGTGCACTTGTCGCACCAGAGTTGTGGAAATGGTCTAATCCCAAATTGATGAATAGACTATATAACATACTGCAGCAGCCTTGACAGCTAAAATATGAAGCGTAACCTGAGACAAGAGATGTAAGATCAGGTAGCTTAGGAGTCATTCCTAGCCTGGATCTATGTCCTAAAACCAACACAGTGACATGTCAGTGCTCCTTAAAAGCAACATTTTTTCCATATTCACTGCCTGGACTGGCAATACCATGACTAATACTGACATGACACTGCACTGAGTGGTGGCCATGTTCAGTAGCTGTGGACCTGACCTGACCCAGCATGTAAGTATTTCCTCTTTTCACAGTGAAAGATACATCATCTTTTGAATTGCAGAAAGTTACTCTGACAAACAGAAACAACAGCTGGAATAAGGCCCACAGATCCCACTGTTACAGTAGCTTCTGTAAGTCAAGAAGCCATTCCTTTTGTGATAATAACTAACTGCATTCACCAGGACCTGATGTATAAAGTCTTGTTATAATAAAGCACCTGTGTGACTGTGTTGATCTTTATTGTTTGGCTGGTCAACCTGACAGTTCAAACAGGTAAATATGTAAAAGAACAAACATGTGCTAAACACTGTCATACTAGGCCAACAGTAGAATCACTTCCCTAACTGGTTCTTGCTTTATTTCAATATTTATTTCATATAATTGCTATCATGTACCATAAAGCATTATTATATTTAATAGATTGTAATTTTCTATAGAATAAAAAAGTCCCAATTATCATATTATTGGTAATACACATACAAAAAGACAACTCTAGCCATCTTGTAAAAACAGATTCTAGATTATAATGAATGGTAACTTATCAAAAACTGAAAATGTAAAGATTCAGTTTAGAATTTTATCTGTTTGATGATTTTTATTTTTGACTCATTCATATAAAAATAGTGTATCCACTGGGGTTTGGCTGTGTCACCATAGTTCCTTTAGACAGCAGCTCATTTTCTCAGGTGTTAGATCAGACAGTTGTTTGACTGCAGGGGATTTTGATGTCACCCATCAAAAATGAATTACAACTCCATTTGATTCATTTTAACGTTCATTTTCATCTTCATCAGTTTGTCTCGGAGGCCTCTGTCCCATGTGTTTGTGCATATCAGTCCAGCGTGTCGGCCCCAAAGTGACTGTTCCTGATAAAAAGCATTAACCGGGCTGATTTCCCACCTAAGCGTCTTAACATAGTTTGAGGATCAGGATTATCAGAAATACTAATTCTGCTTCCAACATTTGAACAATTCATGCCTGGAGTCTCCGTATTTCCTCGTAATGGATGGACGGTTCCGTTCATTACAGCTAAAAAAAAAAAGTAACCAGCAAGCTACACTGGAGCCCCTATGTTGTAGAGTATTGTTCATGTGTATTTGATATCTACACTGGTCATTTTCTGTATTAACAATGGGTAAAATGAGTAATGTGAACAGTGGCACACAGAGGGTTGCCATGGCGCTGAGAATAAGCTTTATACATGAGTATCAAACAGCTACAATGCTGCACTATTATTATTGTTGATTTGTTTAAAAGGGATTTTTATTGTTTTTTGGGAAGCTGGCTTCAACTTAAAATGTAATCTAGTGCTATGTGACATCTACGGCACAAATCATACTGTGTGTCAGATTTACAGAGTGCTGAAGTTCTCTTTCTGTTCTCTTCAAACATCACACATTGTGTGATACTGCTGATTAAGCAATTCTATTTTGTGTCTTTTATGTTTCCTGGTAATGTCATTTTATCTCAACTAAGACATGTTTGACATCCTGTTGTATGTGATTTGGCTAAAGATCCAGGGTCTGGGTTGTGGTATGACAGTGAGGTACCAGTCCATAGCAGGCCAAAACAATTAGAAACAGACTAGACACAGAATTTATTTGAGGACTGGATTGTTAATTTGTTATCATTTGCAGCTTTGACTGCCACTGGTATTTCACTTTGGATTGTCTCCCTCTTTTCTTTAACTGACATATATTTACCTGTTCTCTGGACTATTTTTATTGCTGGGATTTCCTGTTTAAGTTGAGATGTTGAATGGCAGTGACACACCTGTGCATAGACAGGCAAAAACATATCTTACAGCTCCATCCCAGCCTGTCTCTGTGCTTGTCTTTTAGACTTGATCTTTCAGGGGGGTTTCTGAATATAGTACATGTGCACAGGATTGGAAGGTTTCATGGTTAATAGCTTTACTTACTGTCTTAGTTGTTTTATGAAAGTGCATTTATTGATCACACAATACCTCAGGGAGGCATCTGAATGATTGGTTCCAAGTTTCTTCCAACCTGCCAGAGTCATACAAGAAGGAGTCCTGCAGCAGATGATATGACCCCCACAGAGCCATGGCCTTGACATAGAGACATTCAGGGATTATGCAGAGACTGAAGACACTAAGAATCTGTTGGATCAGTCTGAAAGTAACTTTAGAAATTCTTCAAGATGCTGAGCAATGCACCTGAAGGAGAGCTGGAGCTCTTTCAAAGAAATATGGTGCTCATAGCAAATACTGATTGATTGACTTTTTTCTTTACTGTACACTGATTGTTGTTGTTTTTTTAAATAAAAAGTAGTCATGAGCAGGCTTGGAGGGAAATCAGGAAGAAAGAACAGTTAGAGAGAGAGAGAGAGAGAGAGAGAGAGAGAGAGAAGGAGAGAGAGAAGGAGAGAGAGAGAGAGAGAGAGAGAGAGAGTCAGATGGACCTATAGCAGTTATGACACCTGCATTGCTCGAACTTAGAAAAATCCTTGAAAGGCAAAAGGAACACATATTAGCATCTATCCAAGGCGCTGTGACTTCACCCTGGATCTTCCACGTCAATCAGACATGGTCCTGATGAGAGTGATGCTGTCCACGTTGCTCTGCCTGCTGCTGGCTTCCGCCGGCTGGGGCTGTGGACCGGGCAGGGGATACGGGAAGCGGAGGCACCCTAAGAAGCTGACGCCGCTGGCTCTGAAACAGTTCATCCCCAACGTGGCTGAGAAAACCCTCGGAGCCAGCGGCAAGTACGAAGGCAAGATCACCCGCAACTCGGACAGGTTCAAGGACCTGACTCCCAACTACAACCCCGACATCATTTTTAAAGATGAGGAGAACACCAACGCAGATCGACTAATGACACAAGTAGGTCACAATGCTTGAGTCTTTGTCGTGTTATGTGACTTTTACAATGGACCAAATAAATGACCGTAGGATGTTGAAGCAGCACGAATGTGCACTGGTCTCTGTCGGGCCATAAACGTATCCTCAGCTGCCACTGGAACCACGGTGATAAATGCACCATTGTAGGACTCTTTACACTGTGACAGTATCTGTCAGTTAAGATGTGTCAGAGGAAGAATTGTATTTGTATCCTCATATCTCTATAGACATATATACAGATATGAGGAGGTGTGTGTGTGTGTAGGTGTGACTGTAATGCATAATTGAAAAAGTTATTGCAGCAGTTCATAAGAAATATAGGTGAGGTGCAAGAAGTCCATGAGCCATTGTTCATCATGAAACAATCTAAATCAGGAAATTTGCGTCTGTAGCAATCTCTCTAATAAGTAAAGCTCCTGAAACAGCACATTGATGTTACTTATAATAATTTGGGCTGTTGGCTGCTGTGTAGCTCACTGAGTTAAGGCATTACCACGTTGGTGCAGCTCGTCAGCAGTGGTTGTGAGTTCAAGTCCAGCTCGTGACCCTTTGCTGCATGTCTCTCTCTCCTCTCTATTCCCCTTTTCAGTCTGTCTCTCCCTCTATCAATAAAACTGGAAAAATCTCCCCAAAAGAAATTTTAAAAAATAGTAATTTGAACCTTACATGTTTTAAACTAGTGGGGTGGTCAGACTGGAGTGTAAGACAGGGGAAACAGTAGGAACAGGAGAGGGTGTGGGGAGTGAGGAAGAACAAAGCTGGTAAATACTGACCAAGGTTATGGCCACAGGTGTTAAAAATAAAAACAACTGCTGTAATAAAATGATGATCATCACATAAGACATGACACTGTGGGCAACGTTTGAGGGTTATTAAAACAGCAAACAACTATTAAAACTCAACTTCAGCAGCAAATAAACTGTCAGTCATGAACACTTCACTGTTGCTGAAGTTTGGCTTTGATGGACTCCTTATGTGAGAGTGGTGTATACCGCTGCCACTCAAACAATGAATCATAACAGCATGTAGCCATAACACTGTTCACAGACCTGTGTGCCTGTCAGTCTTCCCTGGACTGGTTCCTTCCACCTGCATCTCTGTGTGGTACCAGAGAAGATGGTGTGGATACTGCAGGTGGTGGTGGAGCAAGTTGTCTGTCACTGCAGTGACAAAGTTGAAGCTTGAGACGTCCCTCAGGTCATTCATTCAGTGGACGAGGAGGGCATTTGCTTTTCCTTGTAGGGACTGGATGGAGAAAGGGAGAAGGCTCTGAATGTCGGGCCACCAATGGATGTTCTCCTTGGTCTCTGTAGCTCTCTCAGCCCATGAGTGTAGTTGTTCCCAGTGATCCAGAAAATGGCTGGATGGACAACAGGGGGAAATGTATCACAGTGCAAATTATAGAGAAAAAGAAAAAAACAGCACTCTTATTAGATGAGCTTCAGTTTCCCTCAGCTCAGTTGTAGAAAAACAGTCTGCTGTACTGTTTTACATGAAACAACAACAGAAAAGTAGCTATTACTCACCTGTCTACTACTGAGAAATACTGCAACCATTAAGAACAGCAGCCTCATCCTGGTCATCATTCTGCTGTGCCATGCCAGAGAGTGACGATGTGGTTTCATTGAGTTTACTAGATGTGTGGAGTTGATAAATTGTGATAGTGTGTAAGTGATAAGTCAAAATCTGCTCAGGTGATTTCTTCTGTTTTAAATACAAGCTCTCTGAGACAACAAAGCCACAGCCTTCACTAAAAACATCTGCCTGGTGCTGCTGGTCATAGGACTGATGAGAGCAGAAAACAAAAATGGTGAAGTTGTGTGATAAAAAACCAAAAATGATGAGCTGAAAGATGAGGAAATTTGATGGAAATTAAAGAATAAGTCCAGTTTATTTAATCTTGGCTCTAATTTTTTTAATAGGTTTTTTTTCTTTGCCCAGCTTTCCAGTTGCTAACAATGTTATTTAACGTAGGAGGTTGATAGATGAGGCTTGGGAATGCAGCAACATTACTAATGTTAATGTTATTAGGTCAAAACTAATAGAATAAATTCAAAAGTGAGTCACTTTATATTGTAGGCCACAGTAAGTGGTCATTGCTCACACAATGTAAACACAGTTTTTAAACTGATATGTAATGACCTGAACGTGACATGTCTCTCCCCTTTCAGAGGTGTAAGGACAAACTGAACTCTTTGGCTATTTCAGTCATGAATCAGTGGCCCGGGATTAAACTTCGGGTCACAGAAGGCTGGGATGAGGATGGCCATCATTCTGAAGAGTCTCTGCACTACGAGGGCCGTGCGATCGACATCACCACCTCAGACAGGGATAAGAGCAAGTATGGCATGCTGTCCAGGCTGGCTGTGGAAGCAGGCTTTGACTGGGTCTACTATGAGTCCAAAGCCCACATCCACTGCTCCGTAAAAGCAGGTGGGTGGACTATATTTGTCACTACAGTAGTCTTGTAGATGTAATTATGGTCCTATTACAATTAGTGCAACTTTTAGTTGTAATCTAAAGGACTCAGCATCCTTGTTGGATGGTCAAACAACATCTGAAGCTTGTCTGACATAATAGAAAGAGCTGCATTCAACAATGTTTGTAATCTTACAAAACTGAAAAACTGACAATCATCACAATGCAACCAACTGGTACCTTTGAATATGGTAGTTTGGAACAGCTACAGTATAAACAAATTTGCGATCTTATGCAATCAGATCACAAAAACTTTGTCTACTTCAACCAGCAATGATTGCTGGTTGAAGTACTGTAAAACATTGCAAACCAAAGAGATCAAATTGAATACTCTATCATACTGTGACATACAGAGATATTTACTTGGTGCTGATAGGCTTACCCAGCATCAGGTGAACTTGTTTGGTAAGGACTTGGATGTAAGAGACGTTCATTTATATTTAAAATTAGGGAACTATAGCTTTAATCTACTCCCTTGCAAGCTGCTATACAAAGATGTTTTTACTGCAGTGCTTTAAATTTCACTGCATATCTGAAAAGTTTTTACTTGCTGTGGTGCTAGATGAAAAGTCAGGGGCTTGCCAAAGCCATTAGCATTATTCTCCTGGATATCTGTACAGACTGTCAGGCCAATCCATCTTGTAGCTGTAGGGGCATTTCAGCCTGCATCAAATCATTGGGCAACCTGACCTGCCATCAATTTGGCGTAATGGGCATGGATGATGTCATAGTGGCTCTTCTGAAATGCAGAAATCCCATTTCGAAAATGTACTAAAACTAGAGCACAATCATTCTGTCCTTATGCAGAAAGAAAATTGATTGAGTTGTTTTAGACAGTGTTTACATTGAAAATGCTGACAGACTCATTCTTCTTGTAAAACAACTTTCAGAGCATTATACCCTGACAGTGATCAGTAAAGAGTAACTTTGACTTTATGACCATGTGGAAGGAACATTGTGGTATTTGCTTGGGTCTTGACATTCATCTCTTTGCTCCTAAGCAAGAACCTCAGTGTGCTTCAAGCTAAGTGTTAATCTGATCACTGAAACAAGTTTGAAGCTAGTGGTGAACTGATGTGGCTTTTTAATGGCTGATACTAATATGTAGGGAGCAGGGCAGCCAATGGCTGATATACAGTGGCAATAAGAATTTACAGAAAAACTCCTCATGTCAGAGTCAAAACAGATTACGGCAAAAAGTGATCGCTTTCATCACGTCAGTACTTAGTTAATGCACCTTTATCCATAAAATGCAGCACTGAGCTTTTGTCGATAGCTCTCAATCAGCCTTACACACTTGAACACTGACATTATACCCCATTCTTTTTTGAGAAACTGTCAGACTGCAAAGGGATCATAAATGAACAGCCCTATTCAAGTTCAGCCACAAATTCTCTCTGTCTTGCCCACTCTAGAGCATTCACCTTGTTGTCTATACACCATTCCTGTTAGCTTTGGTTGTAAGCTTCAGATAATTGTCTCGCTGGAAAACAAATCTTCTTCCCAGCTGTGCTCTCAGTGTCAGTCCCAGACCTGGCAGCAGCATCAGCTGCACCCAGCTTTTGTTTATGCAAATACGAAATGAAATGCTGATGTCCCACATCAGCACACTCAGAACATTTCATCTGTCCTGAACTCGCATACACCATGTAGGAGTCATCACCATGCTTAACTTTGAATGATGCCTCTTTGGGATGCATGGATCCAGTTTGGGAGGAGAGGGGAGGAGAGGGCAGTGTTCTCAGTGCATCATGGAACGTTCTTCAGCAGCCTGGGTCTATAGCAGTATAACAAAGTAGTTGTCACCTGAGCCAGTCCAAACTAGAAGCTTTTGCTAAAAGGAAAGTCCATTGTAAAGCACAGAAGTAAATCTCAAAGTAGTGTCTACTTCCTGAACCTATACTGGGAGCTGGTTCCAGAGCAGAGGAGTCTGTTGGCTGAGAGCAGTTCCTCTGGTTCTATTCTTGAAAATTCAAAGAATCACAACTAAACATGCACTGTTAATGTTCTCTGGGGAGAATATGGTAATATGAGATCTTTAAGATAAGATGGAGCTTGTTGATAAGCACTATGTACAGTCGTAAACAAAACTGTAGATACACTTGTAAAAACCATATGTAACATGGCAGTCTTGAGTTTCCAATGACTCCTATAACTCTGAATTTTCTATGGTGAATTATTGAAACACATTTTTGTCACTAAAAAACCAACCATACATTTTGGTTCTTTCATAGATTTATTATAGATCTTTTGGAAATAAAACAAAATGTACTGTACTATATTTTTTATATAGATATAGATATATTAGATATAGATATAGATATATAGATAGATACATAGATAACAAATCTCTTAAGCCTAATAACTGGTGATGTTATGACTCTTCCAGAAAACTCTGTGGCTGCTAAGTCTGGAGGTTGCTTCCCTGGTTCATCTGTGGTGATCCTAGCAGAAGGAAACACGAAACAACTGAAGGACCTCCAGGTGGGGGACAAAGTGCTGGCTGCTGATCAAAGAGGAAACCTTGTTCTCAGTGACTTTCTTATGTTCATGGACCAGGACCGACAGATTTCAAGAGAGTTCCATGTCCTGGAGACTGATGAGCCATGTCATAGACTGACACTGACACCAGCTCACCTTGTTTTTGTAGTGAACAACAGCACCAACAGCAGCAGCATTCGTGCCGTGTTCGCCAGTAATGTAAAACTAGGACAGTGGCTTCTTGTTGTTGGGAACGACCAATCGGACCACCTCATCCCTGCAAGAGTAACAAGAGTTTATGTGGAGAAGTATGAAGGGTCTTATGCACCCATAACATCTCACGGAACCATCATAGTTGACTGGGTTTTGGCATCCTGCTATGCAGTAGTTGAGGATCATGACCTTGCACACTGGGTTTTCACACCAGTTAGACTGTGGCACTCAGTGTTGTCACTGGTTGGGATGGTAAAAGAGCTCAGCAGTGTGCACCAAGCAGATGGTGTCCACTGGTACCCAGAGCTCCTCTACCATGTGGGAAGTTGGCTTCTGGGTAGGAGCTCTTTTCACCCACAAAGCTGAGATATACTGTATGCTTTA